>SNQJ01S0049889.1:14241-24535 GCA_010110895.2 Picea sitchensis | reverse complement strand
CAGGTTTGACCCTTGTGTGAGAAGGGCTTCCCAGGAAAAAATGTTGCAAATGGAATTTGACACTCCTTATCACAATATGCTATTGTGTGTTTTATGCTTTGGAGAGTGTGCCTCACTACCTATTCCAAAGCTCTAGCCTAGCTAATGTTGGTGTAAAAGAGCCCTAGAAAAAATTACTAGTTGAATTTTAAAATTGCGCAATATTATTAAAGGTTGTTGTTACTCAAAAGGAGATGGAAATGAAACTGATGTTGTGTGAGACTATGACCCAAAAATGCATAAATAGGAATGAATGATACAAATTTTTTGTTCGATGAATCCTATTTACA
The DNA here is from genome assembly GCA_010110895.2 of Picea sitchensis. Lineage (NCBI taxonomy): Eukaryota > Viridiplantae > Streptophyta > Pinopsida > Pinales > Pinaceae > Picea > Picea sitchensis. The sequence continues at coordinate 24,206 of SNQJ01S0049889.1, read as the reverse complement.
GGGAAAGAGGAGTTTTCTAGAACAATACGAACTACGATGTATGATCTTCTTTGAAATGTAATATCAAACAACCATGAACAATGCAAATTCCGTATTCATTCTCTTTCAATACTTGAATGCCAATATTTTCAAATAAAAAGTTGCTTAAAAAAGAAAATGTCTTTAATTTTTATTAGAAACCAAACAACAGGGGCGGAACTAACAAAAAACAAGCAACCAACGAAAAATAAATACACAACAAACACCCAAACCAATCTTTCAATGAAGACAAAAATAACAAACTGACAAGATCAGTCTCTTTAGACACACATGGGTAACAATTTTACAAGTAATAAGCAATTGAAAAGAACAATTGATCTCAATTTTTAAACCAATCAAAGGCTCCCAACCAAACAAGCACTCGGATTTCAAAACCGGAGATTATACCCTTGTTGTGAAAAGGTTAAGAGGTAAAAATTGAGAAAACATGATCAAGAAGATCTTAATCATTCATGAGATTTGAAGTCAAGAAACATTCAATCACTGGCCAGAGAAGTTATTCCTAGACACACAAACAAATCTGGGCCTCTGAGGACACAAAAGACTTAATACAAAATTTTTGCTAGTGGGTTCGCAAGCTGGCAGTGGGGTACAGTGCGAGAATCAAGGATTCTCGCAGGCTAGACACGGGAAAAATGCGAGAAGTTCGCACTGAACTGAACAACAGGGTGCGGAATTTAGTGGTTCTCATAGGCTACAAAAGGGTGCAGTGCGAGAAGGTCTATAATCAAGCAATTTTTGGAAAAAAGACAAAACTTTTGAGGGAACTTCTGGAACTAGGGCAGGGATGATTTTAAGGATGGAAATTTATTTTAAAATGTAGAAACCTTGGCGAATCTTATTAATCCTTCATATGCCAACTATAAATGATTGGCGATATTTTTGTAAAAATATTCAAATTTCTAAGGATTTTATATAGTTTTTATAAAATTTTGGTGATTTTTAAGGTAAAATAATTTTATCCTATAAAAATTGGGCGAATCATTTTTAAAATAGCGAATCTCGTTTTTGGAAAAACCATGGAAAATTAGCCCATGAGCGAAATTTAGCCCCTAAAATCATCCATGAACTAGGGAGTCTATAAGGGTATCCTCAAGACTCAGAGATTGATGGGAATGAAAAAATGGTAGGTTAAGAGCAAATGGCCAAGAAAAAACCACAAAAAATGGGTTGTATCCCCAGTGGAGTCGCCAATTTTGTTATCGGACAAATCGGTAGCTGCAGACACTAACAGATCTCCCTAGATCCACCTAGATCTAGAACAAAACAGGACAGGACACGACTCTTTCCCTAGGTTGTGGTCATTGAATCTACCAATAAGAAGGAATGAGTGGCATACCTTTATATCGCTTCCTTAGGTCTCTGTTGTTCCCGCTTCACTCTGGTGCTCTTGTGAAGTCAGGTCCAAGATAACATAAACCAACCAAAGTGAATATAGCAAAGTATATTCAATGTCAACCTATGCATATGATCAAGGGGTTATGCTATAAAATAAGAGTGATTTTATGGGAAAGGGAAATGTCACTGTATTATATTAAATGAAAGTAGATGATACAACCTGATTGCCTTGATGTCGCAAGATTCCTTTCAGTGACCCTTCATTCCAACACACACACTTTCTCTTCACTTGCATGAAGAAGATCCAATACCTCTTGATAGACCAAATAGAGTCTTCAAGCTTCTGTCCAAGCTGGGTTCTTCACACAATTCTTTCACCAATTCTTCATTCAATCTTGCTTAACCTTTTCCATGAGAAACCTTTCAATATATAGGATAAGGAGGGATGGTTACATGGATGAGGATGATCCCACAAAATCTAAGAAGTTAGTAGGATTCCAACCATGTGAATGCCAACTCAATTTCTAGAAGATCCCCTTCTAGAACCTTCGTGACTTCTTCTCCTTTCCAAGCTTAAAAATAGGTTCGCACCCTATCTATGGAGCATAATGCAAATAGTTCGCACCCTAAGTGTGGGTGGCCTGCAAGAATGAGGGATTTTCGCACCCTGTAACATAGGCAGCCCGTGAACTCACCTTAAAAATGTGTCTTTTGGAAGAAGACAACAGTCACTTTTCTCAGGCAAGAAGTCCTTGTGGGAGCCTGAATACAACACTGTCAATACATCACCAGAGTGACCAAAATAATGTGTAACACATAGAATCTCTGTATCATGGGAAAATATTAACTTCCTGGCCAACTCATCATCTGGCCACCCCACGTATTCATATGCTACTGGAAATAATCATCCAGGGAGATTTCCTAGTGATAGTTTTCTTGATTCCGCATGCATTTTCTTGATTTCCAATGCAACTGATAAAACTTAGATTGATTCCACTTGGTAGTGTTTACACCAGGTGCACTACTCATAAAACCCGATCTGATGCACACTCTATGACATTACTCACACATTTCCTTAGGTGCGTGAAAAACTATGGAATGAGCGTGCACAACTTTGTTTGTGCACATACGTGAAACTGAACCCAAAACTTTGGGTGTAAGCATCCCCCAATCATTATTATATGAATCATCCTCGAGCCAACTGTTGCATATTATTCAGGAGGGTAATTTGAGGAAGAGCATATCATCGTTCTTCATAACAACTATCATTGCGTCGAGTTTCTTGAACCAAAACATTCACTAGTTCCTGTGGAAGCGAATGAGGGATCTATTTAGAGTCCCCCATTAAGCATTATCGAATAAATAGTGACGAGGTTCCCTCAAGAGAGAGCATCATTCTCTGCTTGTCATTTTTTTCTGGGATGGTCAAGCCAATCAAGTGGTCTCGATCGGTCTAATTCTGGGGGATTGTGGATTGATGATAGGAGGTGAGAGTAGGGAAGGTATGTACGTTATTGACTAGAAGATTTTGGCCTGGATTTCTTTCTCTAGGGGAGGGTATGATGACGATCGGTGGAAGGAGGGAATCAGGTGAGTCATTAAGTAGGGTCTTGTATTAACAATGAAGGGGATGAATCATGGTGAAGAGTCAATTAGTTCTTGGTGTAGGGGGATGGGGAGTCATTTTGGGAACAAAACACAGTTCAAAAAGCTGGGGGTTATGAAGTTGATACTATCAAGGAAAGGGGGTGGGAAGATGATGATCGAGCAAGGGTTGACATACTAAATACCTCATGGAATACCGCAGGATAGTCTCTTCGGTTTATCAATCAAACTGGTGATAAAAGAATATGGATAGCCAACTAAGCCATGCCACGATAGGGGAACAACGAGATGAGAAATGAAATTGCCGTAGGAGATCATAGAGGATTACACTAGATGGTAATTGAGAGAGTGAAATCTATAGGTAGGATATGGTGGGGACGGGGGGGAAGGATGGCGCAACAATGTCAAGGAAGGGATGGCTTGAAGGGAAAGATGGAAGTGACAATAAACTACAAAGGACAAATGGATTGATATAGTAGATCAACCATACTTGAGAGGTTAATCAGAGAATGTGATAGTTGAACCCAATATATACTTACGACATGTGTGAATTACTAAAATGGGATTATTTTCCCTTTTCAGAGCTAAAGCGTCAGGAACTTCATGAATCCCCACATGACATGTACATAAAGAACACCCTATACTTGTTGGAAAAAACGTAGTCATACTTGGAAATATCAATGATCTACACCCTATGTCACTTGATTGATATCGCTTAGGTGATAGAGATGAATGCTTACATTGTAAAAATGTAAATTATGAAGATTATAAGCTGTGCTAAGTATTGTACACCCTATGCTAATATTACTGTATCAATATATAAAATTGACAAAATATTAAATGGTGTTTGACCCTTGAGGGCCTTAATACACCTTCAACTTGCTACCATTGATGAGACCTTTGAGTGGTTTACCATGTAGTGTTTCCATCTTGGTGACACCTTCTTCATTGATGTAGACTAGTCGAAATGGACCCAACCAACGCATGTGTAGCTTACCAGGATGTTGTAAATATTTGTTGTCATATAACAAAACTAAAGATTTTGGCTGAAGAATGTTTTGGCGAATGTTACGATTATGCCAGGCCTTCTGTCGGTATTTTTCCACCACCTAGATGAATCCTACCATTATTCAGTCTTCCTTGAGTTCCATAAGCTCATCCAACCTGTGCTCAAGGAACTAATCATCAGTCATTTGAGTTGCGAGGGTGAACCAGAGGCTAGGGACCACAAATTCTAATGGCATGACCACTTCCTTTCCATAGTCTAATTTGAATGGTGTGCTCTTAGTCAGCCTTTTCAACATGGTTCAATAAGCCCATAATACTGCGGGGATACATTTATCCCAGTCATCATGCTACACATTACAAAATTTGGTTAAGGCATGTTCTAGAATTTTATTGAAAGTTTCAACCATACCATTAGCTTGAGGGTGATAAGGATTTCTCTTCTGGTGATGGATCATGAAATCCTGAGTGAGTTTCTGGATGGTCTCGTTCAAAAAATGCAAGCCTTGGTCACTCATCAATACCCTTGGACATCCGAATCTGGTTATAATGTTGTCAAAAATGAAGTGCATCGTAGTCTCTATTGTACAATCCTTGACTAGTGCTGCTTCAACCTGTTATCTCTCTGTAATTTCCTTGGCTGAGGGAGGAAATAGGTATAGGAGTAACCTTAAAACCAACTTGGGTATGGAAGATATCCCTTCCAACCAGAGAGGGATATCTCTCTTCAAATTAATCGCTGAAAGTGTTAATTTGGTTTTAACTCAAAGGCTACATCTCTAAGATAAATGAATTTATAGGGTTGGTGGAAATATGAACAGAAAGTGCATTGGGCTATGGATTCACTAAAATCAAAAGTCGATAAAACTTGCTGGATACTGAGAAAATATTGAACATAGGCAAGATAGAAAGTAATATTTTAAGCCAAATAAATATATTTGTAGATAGAAGATTATAGAGAAAAAAATAATCCTTCAAGGCATCTAACAAGTATGAATCTCGAAGAAATTATAGTGGAAATACAATTCAAACTACATGAAACAAAGCATCTAACAAAGATGAGTTCTGATACATATAATTCACATCAACATAGAGAAGAAACCTTGCAAAATAAAGTATAAGACATGAAAACGAAGATGAAGAAATCACATGCACAAAATACCACAATCACATGTATCTCTGTGGTCAAAACTCAAGGACGTCTGATCCAACAATTTTCATTAACAACAAAGAAAAATCACAATATGTTCAATAGTATTCCCTTACACATTTGCAAACCCTTTTGTTTTCATGGCTTCCTGAATATATACAAAATCATATGTCTATAGTGTCAAATTCAGATTCAACTATGATCCTAAAATCAGTGCTAACAGTTGCACATAATCAACATGAAATGTTTAATGAAATGCCAAAAAGAAGGAGTCAACTGGACTCATTTAATTTAAACCATAACAACTTTGATATGACAATAAATGAAACCAAAAATTTTGATTTCCACTTCTGATGTTTGTCGGAGATGAGATGGAATATTTTTCGAAACATTCAAGATGAGCTGAAGATGTTCTATTAATTCTGTCATTGTTGTGCAGTAAGTCCACTGCATGATGCAGGAAAAACACAACAGAGTGTGTGCAACAATGGGTGATTAAAGTTGCGCAACAAAGTCGTCGTGTAAATTTATGCGAGTTTTTCCAAAATGAAGTCAAAATGGAAAAATGAAAAAAATGTGTCAGTTCGAGTTCCAGCGGTTCAGTTCTCTGCTGCTTCAACTATAAAATCAAGTTTTCCCTTCTTTATAATCTCCACTTGTTGCACTGGGATTTCCTCTTGATGCTACAACTTCTTAGTTGAGGACCTTGTTAAGGGCTCATTAGGTTGATGAATCTCCTTTATCTCTGGAGTTTGTTCTATTTCTTTCCCTTTATTCTTTGTTTTGGAACCAACTGAAATTGATAGTACCGATTGTTCTCCTATCACATAAATATCTTTCCTGAAAACCTTTTCTAGATAATTCTTCTTCAATTCTCTATTTTCATGTTGTAACTGCGCTATGACAAAGTGAGCCTTCTTCAACTGTTCCTGCAACTCAATAATTGAAGTATCTTTGTCATCAGAGAGAATCAGTTGTATGAAGTTTTCTGGAGTTTCACTAGTTTCATGCATTGTATGTACAACAAGCTTTCTCTTTGCTGTATATTTGGTGCGCAGTTTACTAGGAGCTTCAATCACTTTTGGAGAGAATTGGAGTTTCTTTCCTTTCTTCTTAGCCTGTTGACTTGCTATAGGTTCTTCAGTTTCTCCTTCCCTTTTCTTTACAAAAATCGATTGATGTTGCATTTCTTTATACTGATGAGGGTGTATTTCTCCAGCTTTGTTGGCTTATTAGGGAATCTACTACTATGCCTGATGAATTTAGAAAGACTCCCAGTCTTGATTTCTCTTTCTCTTTCTCAGTTCCTTTAATACTAACAGTTTGATCAAAGAAAAATGAAAAAGGATAACATCTCCTTGCTCTTTCCTCAATTGTACTCTGCTAGCCATATTTCCAAGACTTCTGAAAAGATAATATGGTAGATTCAAAGGATTCTTACCGTTGAAGTGCATTAAGAGCATGATGTGATATTGGTAAACCTTGTTAAATCTCCCTTCACATGTAAAAAAACCTCTAGACAACCCTCAACAAATCACTGGCTTTTCAATCAAAATTCTCTGGGTATGATAGCTCCAAATTTAGAATTTCTAAATTTAGGCTTTAGAAAATCATGATAGTGAGATAGATCTACTGCATAATTTTGAACCACTTTTATCCATGGGCAGGGATTTATGTTGTAGCAACAACGCTATCTTCAGAAACTTGCAACTAGAGGTTTCCCACTTTAGCCTTAGTGCCATCAAAATTCTCTACAAACTCCCTCGCCACTTGTCTGTTGTACCCCTGAAGTTTATCACAAAACCTGATGCAACCCACTTGTTCAAAGGATGCTCTAATTGCTTGGCTTGCATTTACCAAATTTAAACCTTGTGGCTCAACCCTCATGATTTCACTACTTCTTACATTCTTTCTTTGTCTTTTAGGAGTTTCCATGATGCTGGTATATGTCAACCTTGTGTGAACTGCAGGTGCGCAACAATAGATTGCAATTTCCTATGCGCTGTAAAATGAGAACAATAACCTCTGTACAGAAAATGGGATCAATAACCTATATGCAGAAAATGAAAAGAGTGACCTCTTCACATTGTGCAATAACAAGTAGCAACATAAAACTCTACACAACAACGAACAACATCTTCTGCGCGACAATATTGGCCGAAAGGTTTTGAAATCGTAGATGAAGAGAAACATTATCTTGATGCTTTCTTTACCTCGATGAATGATACATTTGAAATATAACTTCAATTAAATCATGAATTATTTCTATCATACCTCATCGTTCTCCACACACAACATTAGGACGTCGTGCAACAACTTGCGCTACGTAATGATTTTATTGATGATGCCACATGTCCTTAATAGATACGATATCATGAAATTGTTAGAACTCTGACAAGACTGACTCTGACTGTTTTGAAATGACATCATGATCCTTCATAATGACCCTTTAGTGACATGAGAACCCACATCTTGGCACAAGAGAAAAAACATAAGTTACATGGTTAAAAAAGAAAAAACTTTCCCCTGAAAAACCAACCTATGACTCACGATTTAAGAAAAAATCATACAATGTATTATCTAACCCAAGACATGACTTTATCCCATACTTTTATTGAAAACCTAACAACCTATTTACAGGAACTTAACACAACCCATGTTGTTAGATATTCTATCGCAGTAATAATGTATCGTGCCCCATTGCGATGTGTGGTCGGATTTATGGGCCCAAAAAAGTCTATTTCCCATTTGTCAAAGGGCTCAAGTGCAGTTACTCAGAAGAGTAGGATCTCATCTCTGCGTTAGGGATTTCCAACTCATTGAAATACATTGCAACATTTGTAGTAATATTTAGAGTGTACGGAGAGAGAGGGCCACTAGAGCCCTGCACATAGAACCTTACACACGGTCTCCTTGCTGACATTATGACCTCCAAAAATACCTTCATGTGCCTCATATAGGAGGGAGTTTCGTTTGTGTTCCAAATCATAGTGATGTAGGATTCCATCCGTACCCAAATTATACAATTGTCCAGTAATCAATTGATAATCAACACCGTGGGTCACCAGTTGATGATGTTGTGTAGGAGTATATTCGATGGGAGCCTGTCCAGTGATGGGGAGATATACTATTTATTCCAATTAATCCATGATGACTTCCACTCGGAATATCTACACATCCAGAAGTTCATCGTTGAGGCTTTGAGCAACTTCCCCAGTATAAATTTGTGACAGATGATCTAGGCCCACATTGTGTTTTCCTGGTTTAACAACAACTTTGATCTTTGTGTCTTCAGGACTTCGATCTTTGTGTCTTCAGGAGATAACTTGTCCCTCTTCTTCTAAAGTCTGAACCCCAAATTCTCCTCGTGTCAGATCGATGGTCCACGTCTCCTCGCAACCAATGATTCTGATCTACCTTCGCTCTTCGTGAATTTTACGCTCTACTCCTCTCGATTTCCCCGAATCGTGAATTCTCATTTCCACCGAAAGATCCACGGTCATATATTCTTCCCAATAGATGATACAAAATAGATCTTCGAAACTTCAGAGTGTCGATTGAATTCCAAATCCTATCCTCCTCGCAACTCCATTGGATCTAATGGTGCACGATAGGCGACACTTTCTCCCTCCAAGAATCTCCACCGTCCTTCGATATTTTTTTAATGGGATTCCCTCATCAAGAACTTGGGCGTCAACCCTTCTGATCTTGAATTCTATAAGGTGACTTCAACCCTCGTGCTTCCTTCGAACTCTTCCAAGTCTCTATCCTTCCTGAGCTTGATTCTTGCTACAACTCAGGGATTCTCAGGAATCTTTCTCGCACACCTTGTGACTTTTCTCAATAACTTATGAGTATCCAAAATAATGCCAACTCTGCGCATTCCTTGCAACATATATTTTTAGACGACTCTCTCTCTAGTTGAGAAAATATAAGGCTCAAATTGGCCTACACACACCTTGCGCGACTCTGTTCTACTCTTGCACTTCTACAGATATAAGTTCAAAGATATCTCTTCTGAGCTTCTCCGAGATTAAATCAGAGTTTGTCAATGCACTCCTTGCGGGCTTTCACTGCATTCCTTGTAGGAATTCTTAGGAAGAGAAACAATTGAAACTTATATACTTTTCACCGGCTTATGCATTCAACCATAAAATCACATTCATAAGCATAGAAACAAATGCATAACATAGACTGTAAACAAACTACAAACATACCATTCATATGATGAACACGCCAACCATAATACACCATACAATTGGGTCAAAGAATTCTCTATTATGTTTGTTATCACTAAAATTTCGTCCACAAATGGTTATAGGAATCCAGCATCTTCAAACAGTTATTAGTTCACCCATGGACCAAAATTACCAAAAAAGAATTTCCAAAAGGTCCAAAACTATACAACCAGTTATAAAATTAGGATGTGCTATGACTATACAGGGCGTGCACTCACATGCGCCATCAAGAAACACAGGAAAAGCGCACATGCGCACGATGCGCGATTGTGGATGATAAAAGCCGTGCACATCTGAGAACGATGCATTTATGATGTTGGTCAGCCTCCCACCCACTTTTGGTTAAGCTTCCAAGTCGATTTGACATCCAAATATCAGCTACATCTAGATCGGTGGCTGGTCAAAGACCTAAAGGTGCCCTAAACAACCCCTTTTCACACTAAAAGCTGGTTGCACAATACCTCAAAGTGGTGCTATAAAACAAGGCCATGGGTGCACTACATCTTCAAGGAATTCATTTGCAAGGTTATGTTGCTACTATTCTCTTGGGGAAACCTCTTTTCTCATCAAGAGCATACTAGCACTATTCC
>SNQJ01S0049889.1:0-13144 GCA_010110895.2 Picea sitchensis | reverse complement strand
GCATTTTCCTTCATGTCCAAATACCTTCATCAATCTTGCAGTCCAAAACCCATGACTAGGGTTGACATCAATGACAACAAACAATCTTTTAACAACAGGTACATTAGTAAATCTTCCACATAGGGCTATCATCTTTCCTTTAAACAAGCCTATTCTTCCCAATGAAGGTACCACAGTAGGATTTCCCAAAATTTTCCAAGTGCTTTCTGTCATAATATTCACTTGTGTCTCCTCATCCAAGACATAGTCTATGTCGAAGTCTCATATTCTTGTATCTATGCATTGTTTTTCTTTCGAGATATTTGGTAAACTGATATCTTTGTGATCATTCATTTCTTCTTTTAACTGTACTAACATAGTCTGAGATTTCTCTGATTCTTTCTCTTTATGATTCTCTAACATGCTCTTATTTTATTGACTCATGTTCATTTGTTCCACTTTAGCAATCATCTTTGGACAATCTTCAACTTCATTACCAACAACTTTACAACATAGACAAATAGGACCTATACTAGGGCATTCCTTAGCAAGACGTCTCGGTGTTTTGCAGTTATAACATAATGTCAATCCTCTCTTTGTCTTGTAAGTTCCCCAACTTATCATGTATTGTGCACTAGGATCACAGTGTTGGACCTGCAATCTGCAAGAATTTTTTATAGGTTTCTCCATCCACTTATTAGTCCAAAAATTCTTTCTATGCAGAGGAATAACATATCTTTATCTAGTTCTATCAAATTTATTAAGATCAACTCTTTCTTCTAACTGTACCCTAGCTTTTAGGCTAGGATGGAATATATCAAACATACCTAGATTCATGTTTCCAAAACAAAAATTTATACTTATCTTACTCTATCAAAGAACAAAACTTTACCTTTTTCAATATGTTACCTCTTTTTCTTCAAATCGGGTTTCTTTCTTAGCACAGAGCTTCGCAAGTCAAGTAGAATATTGTGCACTATAGTAGTAGATCTATGCACAAAGTTTCTCTTCAGTTCCCAGCAATCACAATTGCAGGTATTGGCAACGGAACCATTTGTTGGCACAGGGGCAGACCCAAGGTTCAACACTTCAAAAACGCACCAACAAAACCCTAACTACTGGCCTTTCAGCAACACCTGTGAAGCAGGCGAAGTCTCACCCGAGGTAGAGATAGGGGGGGTTATAGGACTCAAGTGTTTGTAACCAAGTTGGGACACAAATCTATGATTATAACGCTTTGCAGAGTACTTAGGAACAACACACAATCATTCATTCTCTTTATTCACATTGCAGATCAAACCTTAAGTACAGATCGACGCAGTAACAATGACAAAATATACATCACACTTACCATCAAAAGTTAGATCTAACACATCCGGCATAGAAAAAGCACTAAGCATTCATAGATCTATCTATCATCCATAATAATCAATGCACTGAACAAATCTACAGCATAAATCAAACCATCAACACATGATATACGTGGTTCACCCCAGTGTGGGGCTACATACACCAACGAATTCTTCTTCTTTATTAGTCTTCAATATCTTACATTTGTGTGCTCCTGTGCAATAAGCCACAAAGCCAAGCTTCACACTGGACAAGTGATCTTCGCACTACGCACCAGATCCACCTTCCCAAAATCAGGTCAAGGCACATAGCCAACTCCTCTATGAGGCACAAAACCTTACATACACGGTTTTTTGCATCAAGCAACCCATAACTACTTACCTCTTGCGCTTAACTAGATACTACTACTTCACTTGCACTAAGCATACTTCTCCCCTTACATCCTTACAATATTTACTTATTTATACATTTACAAAAAGGCCTAATCATGGGTAAACCCATGGGCCAACATCCCATAACCCATTACATAAACCCTAATGAACCCCTTGATGGGTCCACAAAACAAGTGAGATTCCTTGATCTCAGCTCTGCCTGGGCACTCCATCTTCGACCAACCTGTCGATGTCCACAAAGAGGTCAAAATCGACCAATTTTTCCTCAAAATTTGGTTGAGGGCCAACATAACGTACCCAGCCACCCCCAAGCCAAGCATGCTACCTCAAAAACTCTATTTGAAACTGATTTAGAATTCTGATAACAATTAATTAATAAAGAAACATGAAAGAAACATGATAACAAAACATGCAATAATAAAGATTCATGCTACAGTATAAAGAATGTGTAAACATTCCATGCATATCAATAAACAATAATCAAGCACATCAAATATACACATATCATAGATATTGATTAATAAACAACGGAAATAAATATACAACAAAGAAACACATGACATAGAGAACTTGTATCAATCAAATAGTTCACCAACCGGTTGCATACCAAGGACGTTCCACCCAACCATAGAAACTGTTGTTCCAAGTCTAAAAAACAATGTCACCCCCAAGCTAGGGCTATGAATCCATAAGGATAGTTCCAGGGTGTCACTCAGCTTCCCCAAACCTATCAACACTCAAGCTCTCACAGGTTCCTCAACACAAAACAATCCAAAGTACACCAACTCTCTTCTCTCCATCCTACACAACCAAATAGAATTGACCCTTCTCTGCCACACAGTCCACCTCCTTCCAGGGCTCTAGTGAATCTAGTACAAAATATCCATGTTTGGAATCTCATGAATCGCAGTTGTGAATAAAATTTAGTACATTCCAATGCATCTCATGCATCCATACATTAATTCATGGCTGGAATACATCAGTAGTCACTACATCCATCCAATAATGGATTCTCTCCCAACAATTCGTTTTTCCTTTCCCCCACCAATATCAAGGATGAATGAGAAATAATGAAAATGAAAATGTGAAAGTGTGTATGGATAAGGAGAAGTGAACAATGAATAATGAATGAACCCCCAAATAACCAAAATACGTGTTTATATATTTACTTGGGAATCAAGAACCACATGGCCCTCCCCAAGAAGTTGATGTAACCACTTCTCTCCATTAAAACAATAATGGGTAAATAAAATATGATAAAATGACTTATCCCCTTAAGCCCCCTCTCTCGTGGAATCATAGCCACCTATAACTCTTGTCCTTCTCTGTCTTGCTGCCAACGATGTATTTTATTATAATAATGATCATAATATTACATTTCCTAGGCACACTAGCCTCTTTAATTGTTTTGGCACTTCGTCCTTTCATCAAATAAACAAAATACATTATTTCATATAGGGACTCAAAACCGGGGTATTACATTCCCCTCCCCCTTATTTTGGCACTGTCCTCAGTGCATATACAAAACATAAATCAACATTTTAAAATTTATTCAAGAAGTTGCGAGTACTTTGCCCGCATTTCATCTTCATTCTCCCAAGTAACATCTTTAGGATTGTAGTAGATCCACTGGACTTTTACCTTCTCTATAACTTGATTTCGGAGAATTTTGGATTTTCTGTCCAATATGCGCACTGGCTGGACCTAAAAGTGTCCCGCACATAGGTTGACTTGACGAATAGTCTTATTTGTTTTGTGATAGGTTTCTCTGTGTAATATAAGTAAAATCTCTCCTTTGTAAACTTTCTTTGTGTGGCATGAGTTTATCTCAGCACATTGTTGTTTTGTATAAATATTTGGGTGTTAGGCCAGTTTGGCCGCCCACTTGCAAATTTCTTCTTGCTACTTTATGGATGTTATTTAATTATTATTTTGGCTAAGTATAAGAAACACACATAATGAATAAGTAATAAATGAAATTATGAAGGTAGGCATAGTCCGATTCAAGTAACTTGGAGTGGCCTTGCCTCCAAGCAAAAAACTACAGTGTCGCACGGTGACTGGGAACTTTGGGTGTTTTCTACCACCTAACCGAATATTTTCCAGGCTCGTGGTAGGAACAGACCTCAAAGGAAGTGAAAAGCGTTACACAAAGGTCGCTAGAGGAACCATGGATCCGTGAATAGGTGCAATGGGTGATGCAGAGGTTGTTGGAAGAGGCTCGTGCACATGAAGCATTATAGTGCATAATGTAAAGATCTTTGGAGGAGGCTCGTGTGTGTGAGTAAATCTAGCTCAAAACCCAAATATCAATAGAATAATCATGCATATAGACTACAATGCAATGCGCTGATAAAAATTCTTATGAAGAATAGCATCAGGAAGAGTTGCAATGCACAACGCACGCAGAATCCTTGTGTGACCTAGGTCACATGGGAGAATTTTAAGATCAAGTCAATACCTTCTTACATTGTTGTTTAGGCTTGCTTAAATATACAGAAGTTGCAAGTAAGTTGACCTACATGTTAACCACTTTCATGAAATAACAAGGAGAGGAGACCACCATTTCGGTTCCGCTATCAGAAAGGGATGTCTACTAGTTCAGCAAGTAAAAGTGCACTAGCCAAGAATTTAAGATGATAGCAAAGATTGGTGGATACGACATGGATGGAGTCATGTTGGACCTGGGATTTGATTTGAAATTTTTACCCAACAAGTCTTTGGAAATGATGGGTAGGCCTAAGTTGTTTTGGTCGCCCATCCATCTCCAGCTAGCTAATCAATACAAGATCTATCCCATAGGTCAACTGGAAGAATTAGAAGTGAACATTAAAGGAGTGAAAACAAAGGTCGATTTTGAATTCATCGACATCATGGATGAGTCTGATCCTTACATTGAATTACTGGGAATTGAATAGGTCTTTTACAATAATGTGGTGTTAAACTTGAATAAAAGTAAGATGTCCTTTGAAAATAACACCCTGCACATGGTTGTGCCACTATACCCATATGAGGGAAACCACTACAATGAGCTAGTATATGAGGATGTGTGGAGCTCGGGTATTGAAAATATTTACAAGGTCATGGGGCACAGGGAGGACTACATCAACCCCACCACATATGGTGAATTAAGCTAGAGTGTCAAATATTGTGACACACATTATGAGGATTCCTTGGATAGATGAAAAAATAAGCTCTATGAAATTTCCATGCATAGATGTGCATGAATCATGAAAGTAGTGTGATGGTTCGAGTCTAAGATTTCTGATGCCCCACAGTTTGATGGAACCAGGACGGTGGATACATTCTTGGTATAGATAGAGAAAACATTTCCCATGGAGAAAATACCCCATCCCATGGATTTCATGGTTCAAGGGACCTCGGCGTGGTGGTGAGAGACCCATTACCCGAATATTCAGAGCTATGAGCAGGTAGCCAAGTTGATAAATGTCTAACTCCATCCTATCATTGACATTAATATAGACAACCAATATAATGGCACTGAGGACCCTCAAGAACACATCTCATTATCTGAAAAATGTTGAACTGCTAAAAATATCCCTCGATCCCAATGGGTCCATCAGTTTGTCCATACTATGGATATGATTCCTAGAAGCCGGTACATTCAGGAGGAAATCAGGAGGCAAACAACTGAGTGGACCCATATGAGTTCCCAGTTTCATTCCACCTTTCGGTTCACCACAGAAGATCTGGTTCTCAGCAAGGTGCTCTGTCATGTTAATTACTTCATCTTTCATACAAATCCAAAAACCATCGACCCCAGAGTGGTATGTTCATACCATCGTCCGATGGAAAAAATAAATGAAGAAGTACATTGCTGGAATATTGATGTGGACAATATTGATGACGAAGACCCCCGCAGAATCCAAATAATAGAATTAGAAGGAGAACATGCACTAAAGAGGAATGAAACATAGATGACTACACTAGAATATAATTTCCCCATAAAGACTAACAAGAAAAATATTGGTATGGAATAAGCACCCAATATGGAAATTATTAGAGATTACTAGGATAAGGAAACAGTCACTCAGGTCATTAACCTCCTTAAAGAATATTAGGACTTGTTTCCTCAAATATTTTCTGATATGAAATCCATTGTGGGATCCTTGAGAGCTATGAATATCCAACTCAAACTCAATGCCAAGCCATGCATGAGAAGACCCTACCACCTAAACCCTAAGTACAAGGAAAAGGTGTGGAAATAAATAGATAGAATGTTGGATGCCAAGATCAGTGTCCCTATGGAGGAGTCTGATTGGGTTATCCCCATGGTTGTGAAACCTAAAAATACCAAGGAAATTTGTATAAGTGTCTATCTGAGAATTATGAACGTCGATCCGGTAAATTCCATGATCCTTTCCAGACACCCTTCATAAACGAGGTGCTGAAAAATGTTGGCAGCAAGGTAGCCTAATCATTCACGGATTGTTTCTCTAGATATCATCAAGTTCTAATCGTAGAGGAAAATTGGGATAAAACCACATTTGTGACAAAATGGGGTTCATTTTCATACATTGTCATTCCCTTTTGCTTAAATAATTCCCCCGCAATTTTTACATGATAATGGTCGCTTTGTTTAAGGAATTTATCCACAAGTTCCTTAAGGTATACTTGGACAATTATACTATGTTCTATCTAATAAATGAGCACTTGAAAACCCTTCGACTAGTGATGGAATGATGTTGCCAGCTACAGATCTCTTTTAATTTGAATAAATGCATATTTTGTACACTGATGCAGGAGCGTCGCCAACAAAGCACAAGTGGAGGACAGTTGGATTCAACATCGTGCATTTTGAAGAAATTTTGAAATCTCAAAGTTGGCACATTAATGTAATATCTGGAATAGATTTTGATTTATGAACATCGTATGGAGACAGTGGAAAAATGTAATTTCTTTAATGATTTGGGTGATTGTAGTACAGATCTAGAGATTTCACTCTTATCCATCTGATTCCAATATTTATTGTAATAAATGTTAAGTAGTTGATAGTCTTTAATTCGATAAGATAGTTCTAGAATAGTTAGAGGGAAGAGCTCGAAAGACTCTTTTGAGAGGGAGATATTGTATTGTTTCCCAAGAGAGTAGTAGTAGTTTTTGTAGAGGGGTTGTTGATAGTTTTAATGAGACGATAGTTATTGTTGTTGAAGAACTTATGTATAGAGCACTTGAATTAACATAATAGAGAATGCATTGACCCAATTGTATGGTGTATTATGGTTGTCATGTTCATCATATGAATGGTATGTTTGTAGTTTGTTTACAATCTCTGTTATGCATTTGTTTCTATTCTTATGAATTTGATTTTATGGTTGAATGCGTAAGCCTGTGAAAGGTATATAAGTTTCAATTGTTTCTCTTCCTGATAATTTCTGCAAGGAGTGCAGTGAAAGTTCGCAAGGAGTGCATTGACAGAATCTGAGTTAATCTCAGAGAAGCTCAGGAGAGATATCGTTGAACTTATATCTGTAGAAGTGCAAGAGTAGCACAGATCCGCGCAAGGTGTGCGTAGGCCAAGTTGAGCCTTAGGTTTTCTCAACCAAAGAGAGAGTGGTCGAAAAATCTTTGTTGCAAGGAATGTGCAGAGTTGGAGTTATTCCGGATACTCAGAAGTTATTGAGAAAAGTCTCAAGGTGTGCGAGAAGGATTCCTGAGAATCCCTGAGTTGCAGCTTGAATCAAGTTCAGAAAGGATAGAGACTTGGAAGAGTTCAAAGGAAGCATGAGGGTTGAAGTCACCTTGTATAATTCAAGCTCAGAAGGGTTGACACCCAAGTTCTCGATGAGGGAAGCCCATTGAAAAAATATCTAAGGATGGTGGAGATTTCTGGAGGGAGAAAGTGCCTCTTATCGTGCACCATTAGATCCAGTGGATTTGGGAGGAGGATAGGAGATGGAAGTCAATCGACACTCTGAAGTTTTGAAGAGTTAGTTTGGGTCATCGATTGGGAAGAAGATATGACCGTATATATTTTGGTGGAAAGGAGAATTCGCGATATGGGGAAATCATGAGGAGTAGAGAATAAACTTCATGAAGAGGAAAGTAGATCAGAACCGTTGGTTGTGGGGAGATGTGGACTATCGATCTGACATGTGGAGAATTCATGGTTCGGACTTCAAAAGAAGAGAGATAAGATATCTCATGAAGACGTGAAGAGAAAAGTCCCAAAGCACTCAGAAGTTGGGCCCCAGGTCATAGCCCGAGGTCACATTGAAGGGATCTAGAGGAGAGGAGTTAGCACCAGCTGGATTATAAATCTGCCAATTCGGGAATCGGGAGAGTCGATAGTGACTCACATCAAAACACCTGAAGTCTGGAGTCACGAAGCACCTTTCAGGTAAGCGCCTGGTCATAGCCACTGGTCACCTGAAGGGAAGCTTTCACCCGAAGCCAGTTAGCACAGGTGGATTTTTGTGAGGACTTGTGGGTTTCATTCCTTGAAGGTTCCAGCAGGGACCCGAAGAGTTTCTTCAGGTCGGAGAATTGAAGATCCATTGATCGGGAGGTCGTGCAGACCCCGCCGAGGTGGGATGTTGCACCAAGTGGTATCAGAGCCTACAATTTATTTTTTTTGTAGGCAAAAGAAGATAGAGGATAGTTGTAACTTGAACTATGTGTGGAAATATTGGAACGATGTCACCAAGGAGACGTCCAGAAAGAACTATGCCCGATCCAGCTGTGGAAAGGGAAATGAGAGAACTTTGCGCTCAATTGGATGCCATGGAGACAACACAAATATGGACACCTGATACTAGAGACATCAATGAGGCTAAAAGAGAGGCAAAGAAGGAGATGAAGAAACTGTAGCAGAGGATGATGTGGAAGAATGTTTGTTGAAATTTGTTACAAGAATGGGTGCCAGAGAAAGATTGGACATCCCAATGTATGAAGGAAGCTTAGACGTTGAGGAGCTACTAGATTGGTTTAGAGCTCTAGATAAGTATTTCGATTATGAAGATATCGAAGAAGAGAAGAAAGTTAAGCACATTGTCACTAGACTTAAGGGACATGCAACACTATGGTGGGATGAACCGCGGGGTGGGATGAACTGTAGGTTGACAGACGATGCAAGGGAAATCATATAATTAAGAGTTGGGACAGAATGGTAGCCAAGATGAAATCCAAATTCATACCCAGAGACTATCAAATCAATTTGTTTAGAAGAATGCAGAATTTAAGACAAAAAGGGATGACAGTGAAAGAGTATACTTAGGAGTTTTACAAGTTAAACATCAAATCTATTCATCGCTAGATTGATGATGAAAAGGTCACCAGATATATGAATGGCCTGAGGTATGAGATTCAGGATGAGATGAGTATGGTGACAATCAAAAATGTGGAATATGCTTTTCAAATTTCTCTGAAAGCAGAAGAAAAAATGGCAAGGAAACAAAGCCAAATGGGTAGATGTAGAAGTCTGAACAGAGGCAAGGGAATTACCCAGGATAGAGTACATAAGCCCAAGGATGAATAAAATAAGCCACATAACCACCTAGAAAGAGGAGTAAGTTCGCAAGGTAGAAATTATTTTGATAGGAACACTTTTCCTCGATCAAGAGGAACAGAAAGAGGCAGAGGAGGAGAAATAAAGTTTTTTGTCTGTGGAAAAATAGGACATAAGTATTGGGAGTGCCCCGAGAGAAAGAAGGAAGGAGGAGGCGAAGCTCACATTTCAGAGGAACAAAGAAGAAATATTGAGGCAGAATATGCAGAAGGTGGAAGGTCCTTAATGATGAGGAAAGTTCTCTTGAAGCCAAAGAAGGAAGTGGAAAATCCAGTCCAGAGGAACAGTTTGTTTAGGACTTCTTGCAAGACCAAAGACAGGGTATGCAAGGTGATAGTTGACAGTGGAAGAAAAGATAACTTAGTATCCACATAGATGGTGGAGAAGCTGGAATTGGAAACCGTTGCACATACAAGCCCGTATAAAGTTTCATGTTGGCAAAAAGGACATCAGGTAATGGTCACTATACAGTGTTTAGTTGAATTTAATATAGGAGGACATAGAGATGAGATTTTATGTGATGTGATTCCCATGGATGTCTGTCATATTTTCTTGGGGAGGGCTTGGAAATATGACAGAAATTTTATTCATGATGGAAGGAAGAACACGTATACTTTGGAGAAGAATGGTAGGACACATATGCTGTTGTCGATTGAAGATAAGAAAGTAAAGAGAGAAGGAAGCACAAGTATACTTCTCATGAGTGGGAAGGAACTTCTGGATGAAGTCAAGAAAGAGAAAGAAATGCAGTTTGTTGTGGTGAGAAAACCCAAAGTTGTTTTACCAGTACTTCAATGGATGATCTACCCGAAGAAATTCAGGAATTGCTAGAGAATTTTTTTGATATAGTGGTAGATGATCTATCATGTTCATTGCCACCTATCAGAAGTATAAGCCATCACATTGACCTTATACTAGGATCACGATTTCTGAACAAAGAAGCGTACAGGTTGACACCGCAAGAGAATGAAGAGGTCAAGAAACAAGTCCTGGATTTGATGGACAAGGGGTTGATTAGGGAAAGCTTGAGTCCATGTGTTGTACCAACAGTTTTAAGTCTGAAGAAGGATGGAGGATGGAGAATGTGTAAAAACTCAAGAGATATAAACAAAACCACCATCAGGTATAGATTTCCTTTACCCAGGATGGATGACTTGATGGATTTCTTGAGTGGAGCAAAGTTTTTTTCTAAGATTGAATTTAAAGAGTGCATATCACCAGATAAGGATAAGGGAAGGTGATGAATGGAAGACAGTGTTCAAAACAAATGAAGGGTTGTATGAATGGATTGTCATGCCATTTGGGTTAACAAATGCTCTGAGTACTTTTATGAGATTGATGAGTGAAGTTTTGAAGGATTTCATTGGCAAGTTTCTAATTGTGTATCTTGATGATATACTGATCTTCAGTCGGACTGAAGAAGAACATTTGAGACATTTAACTTTAGTGATGAGGAGGTTACAGAAAGAGAAATTTCTTATAAATCTGAAGAAATCCTCTTTCCTGAAGAAATAACTCATTTATTTGGGTTTTGTGATCTCTTCGAATGAACTGAAGACGGATCACGAGAAGGTAAAAGCAATCAAAGAATGGCCATCGCCAAGGAATATCTTTGAATATAGAAGCTTCCATGGATTAGCCAGTTTCTATAGGAAGTTCATCAGAAATTTTAGTGGGATTTGTGCACCAATCTTGGACATAGTCAAGAAGAGACATAAGTCTTTTATTTGGACAGAGGAAGTGGAGAAAATTGTCAAGTTGTTAAAGGGGAAGATAATTGGACAGCCAATTCTGGTTCTGTTGGATTTCAGTAAGATATTTCAAGTGATATGCGACGCAAGTGGATTTGCGATTGGAGCAGTCTTGAGCCAGGACAACAGACAAGTTGCATATTTCAGTGAAAATATGAACGAGTCCAAAATAAAATACTCCACGTATGATAAAGAGTTATATGCGGTAATTCAAGCCTTAAATAAATGGAGGCACTACCTAGTTCTGAACGAGTTATTTTTGTATAGTGACAACCAAGCCTTACAGTTTGTAACCAGACAGGAAAAACTGAATCAGAGACATGCAAAATGGATTTAGTTTATGAAGAATTTTTCTTTTTTTATTAAACACATTTCTGGAAGTGCTAACAAGGTTGTTGATGCATTGAGCAGGAGATGTTTGATTCTATAGGAGTTTCTAGTAAAGACCTTAGGTTTTGAACACATTAACGAAATGTACAATGATGATCTAGATTTCAAAGATTCTTATGAGGCATGTGTGAATCATGTTCTGAGAGACAGAAGCTAGTGTACTGAATAATTGATTCAAAATGGATTGTTGTTCAAAGGGAATCAGTTGTGTATCCCAAAATGTTCCATGAGGGAAAACCTTTTGAAGGAAAAATATAGTGGGGGGTTGGTTGGACATTTCGTCCATGATAAAAAAATTATGCAACTGAGAAGTTCATATTATTGGCCAAGAATGAGGACAGACGTGAATAAATTTGTGAAAAGATGTAGAATTTGCCAACACACAAAGGGGAAAAGATAGAATACTAGATTATACCAACCATTTCCAATACTAGAGAGGTCATGGGATGCAGTAAGCATGGATTTCGTATTGGGACTTCCAAGAACACAAAGAGGGTGTGATTACATATTTGTGGTAGTGGATAGATTTTCCAAAATGGCACATTTCATTCCATGTCAAAAAAACTAGTGATGCAACACACATTGCAAACCTATTTTTTAAAGAAGTTGTTCGACTTCATGGATTACCTAAGCGTATTGTTTCAGAAAGAGATACCAAATTTGTTGGTCATTTTTTGAGGACATTATGAAAGAATTTGGGGACATATTTATCCTTCATCTCAGCATATCACTCTCAAATGGATGGATAGACTGAGGTAGTAAATCGAAGTTTGGGAAACTTATTGAGGAGTTTGGTCACTAAGCACCATAGTCAGTGGGGTAAGATTCTATCACAAGTGGAATTTGCATATAATAACTCACCTAATAGGAGAACTGGAAAGAGCCCATTCCAAATACTGTATGGAATTAAGCCAAGGGGAGTATCTAAGTTGAGAGACTTAGAACAGAGTGAGTTCAGGAGTGCTGGAGCGGAAGATTTTGTTGCAGAAATGCAGGAGCTCCATAGTAAAATCAAAGAGTGGTTGTAGAACTCTATTCAAGAATACAAGCGCAGAGTTGATCACCATCAAAGAGAACTCCAATTTGAAGTGGGATATTTATTTTTGGCACATCTCAGAAAAGAAAGGTTCCCAAGGGGAACGTATAACAAGTTAAAGATGAAAATGATAGAGCCATGTAAAATATTACAGAAGTTTGAGGCAAATGCTTATGAGATAGAGTTGTCAGATGATGTGGGCATATCACCCATATTCAACGTATTAGACCTGTATCCTTACAAGGATGATGGAGAAGGAGGATTAAAATATCAAAAGTAAATTCAGTGGGTAAAACAAATGCCTACAACAAAAAATCCGCAAATGGAGAATATTATTGATCATAGAACTAGCAAGAAGACCCGAAGGAAAACATATTTTGAATACTTGATAAAGTGGAAAGAACACCTGATAGAGCATGCTAGTTGGGTGAGCAAAGAAGATATTCAGAAACATGGAAATTCAGTGCAAGATCTCATGGAAAGGAGTCCATGAATTTTTCAGCCAGAGGAGTATGATGCAAGAACATCGCCAACAAATCACGAGTGGAGGACAGCCGGATTCACTAGTGCGCATTTTGAAGAAATTTTGAAATCTCAAAGTTGGCACATTAATGTAATATCTGGAATAGATTTTGATTTATGAACATTGTATGGAGATGGTGGAAAAATGTAATTGCTTTAATGAGTTGGGATATTGTAGTACAGATCTAGAGCTTTC
>SNQJ01S0049888.1:68250-84240 GCA_010110895.2 Picea sitchensis | reverse complement strand
TGGCTTACTAAGACTCCTCTCTTGATGAAATTATAAAACCCAATTCGAAAATTTGCAAGATAGGTTTTGAGTAATAAAGGTCGTTTACTGTGTTTTAGCACAAGAACCAAATATAATATCCATAGAGGGATGCAATTGCCGATACATGATCAGGACACTACATTGATGATATTACATACACTAATGTCGCAACCTGCCATGTGGGTGTTGACCTCTCGATGAAGTTTGGATTATTTTTTCCAAAATACACAATTACATAATGCCTCTATAAAAATAGGTCATAGAAAGATAGATTCAGGCTCGTGTCCTACTGCAAGAAATATAACCAAATCCAAGTAATAATAAAAAATAACTACACGTTCATTTTGATCTCAACGATTAATAATAAATACATCGTGAATTAATATTGGTGTGTTCTACTCATAAGAAACTGAAGTTATACATCTAAGAATGATCAAACGTTTCAAATTTCAAAGGGAACTAATATATCAGAATCCTCGCAAAGAAAACCATGGGAGTGGGACAGTATAATGCGTACCGTAATTTTTTGCATGAAGCAATATGTGATGAAAGTACAGGATCAACCCATCCAACATACATTCAATTGAAGAAGAAATTATATGCTGCCACCAAAACACAGATTCAAATATTTTCATCTCTATAGTTAAATCAATTGAACCATATAAGGTTTTGGTCACTGAGCTCAAACATTTGAACTATTTATTCATAAGATACAATTGAAAATTCAAAATATGTTAAAGACAAATCAAAGATCAGAAGATAAAATCCAATGGAATCCCCTCTAGAAATATAATCTTCACCTTCTATATCAATTATATTTCATGGAAAATGAATCCCACATGGTTTTATCTCTACAATGGCTTCAACATTCTGGAAAATTTTGGGATATATGTGGAACTTAAATGAGAAATACATATTGCTACATCTCACAAAGAAAAGAAACCATAGATAACATTTACAGACAAATTTCTCTAAGGTCAGGTTTGGTTTGTTCTATCCTATGTTGTTGGCCCTTGACCAAGTTTTGAAGTTACTTGGTCATATTTGACTGTTTTTGGGACTTCGACAGCCTGGTGATGATGGAGCGCCAGACGAAGCAAAGATCAAGGGATCTCGGCCCACTTTTGGGTCCCTTTTTGGGTTTTGGGAATATGTAATGGGAAAGGGATGTCGGCTCATGGGTTTACCCACGCTTAGGCCCATTTTGTATATATAAATAAACATCTAGTAGAGGGAGGGATGGTATTGTATCTATGTGAAATAGGATTAGTGCCAAGAAGGGATCTGTGTGATCGAGAGCTTTATGCATTCTGTATAGACTTACAGAGCTTAGTGCAAGTCCCTGTGTGAAGACATAGAAGGCTTTGTGATGAAAGGCAAGGAAGAAGGATCTAGCGGGCTGCATAGATCTTCTGTCCCGTGCAAATTAAGGGTTTCTACCGCTTTATGCTTGTAACCGGTTGGTCGACGATAATATAGAATAAGAGTTGGTGGACATAGCCCTAGGGTGGGGGTGAACCACATAAATCTGTGTGTTATGCTTTGTGCCTTGACTTGTTGTGCTTATCTCTACTTTTGCTAAGTGCTTTGATATATTTAGATGGATATATTTATGCTTTGTGCTTATTAGATAGGTATACATTGTATATCTGATATGTATGAAGATACTTAGTGCTGAACTACTAGATCTGACTTGTTTACTATTGCTAAGTGCTAAGTTTTCCTGAGATCTAAGTGACTACTGTGATGCTCTGTGATATGTGTGAAGTATAATAAGGACTGAATATTGATGAATAATCGATGCTAAGTTCTCTGTAAGTGATATAATCACATATCTTTGTCCCAGCTAAGGTTGCAGACATTTGAGTCCTACAACCACCCCTGCCTCTACCTCAGGTGAGACTTCATCTACTTCGCAGGTGTTGCCAAAAGGGCCGGTAGTTAGGGTTTTGTTGTTGTGGTCTTGTAGCGTTGAACCCTGGGTCTACCCCTATGCCAAAAAATGGTTCCATTGTCGGGACTTGAAACTGTGATCGCTAGGAACTGAGGAATAAGAAGCTTTGTGCAAAGATTCGTCCTGAAACTGTGGAAGCTCTATGCATGGATCTGTTCCCTAGTGCGCAGTAATCCAATTGATCTGAAAATATCTGTGCTAAAGAAAGGAAGGACATATATGAAGAAAAGAAGCGAGATTTGAACGCTTTGTGCTCTGAGAAAGGTAAAAGTGGAATTTTCTGAAGAAGAGAGGTCAGATCTACAAAAAATAAGTAAGATCTATAAACTCTGTGCTCTAATAAAGGTAATAATAATTAAAAGGTCTTAGATATGGAAGCTTTGTGCTCTATATAAGTAAAATAAGTGAAAATTTGTGTTTCTAGAGTATGGATCTAGGTATGTTTGATAGATTTTGTCCTGGCTTGAAAACTAGGTCTATGATAGATGAAAGAAAGCTTGGTATGAATAGATCTGATAAGAATAGTGATAGATATGTTATACTTATGCATAGAAAAAATGTTTGGACTAACAAATGGATGCAGGATCCTAGAAATAATTTTTTGCAGACTAGCTACCATGATCCTAGTGCGCAGTACAAAAGAAGTTGGGGATCATTTAAAAGGAAGAGAGGATTAACCCTATGTTACAGTTGCAGAAGACCGAGACATCTAGCTAAGGAATTCCCTGGTGGAAGATCTAGTTGCCTTTGTTGCAAAGATTTGGACCATGAAGTATTGGATTGCCCTAGAATGATTGCTAAGCTCGAAAGAATGAATCTGAATGAATAAAACCCTAAGGCATATCCATAAATAGTAGAACCCCAACAAGAATCAGAGAAGGTATTGTTTCAGATGAAAGACACCTTGAATGATCACCGACATGTTAGGCTACCAGAGATCTTTAAAGAAAAAGAATGCATTGAAGAAAGAATAGGAGACTTTGACATTGACTTTGTCCTTGATGAAGAAACACCAGTGAACATTATGCCAGAAAGAACTTGGGAAGCCATAGGGAATCCTGATATGACCCCTTCATTAGAAGGAATAGGACTATTCAGAGGAAAAATGGTGAACCTATGTGGAAGGCTCACTCAGATATCTATGAATATCAATGGAACTTCGACAGAAGAAGATTTTGAGATTATCAAGTTTATTGAGGATAACGCCTCGTTTACTATGTTACTTGGAAAACCTTGGATTGAGAGAGATCAAGCCATAAAGAAGGAAGAAGAAAAGTTTTTACAACAGAAGAGACAAGAGCTAAAATATTTCATGACCAGAAGGATTGCGCAGTTGATTGAAGAGAAAGAGAACAAATCAAAGCTATTTGACACTAGAAACCCAATTATCAAAACTGTAAGAACATTAGAGGACTCAAATAAGATTGAAGTATCTGTCTCAGATATAGAAGAAGTACTACCCCTGAGTCTTAGGAAAGAATCTCAGGAGCATGAAGTGACTATGTCCAAGGAAAACAAGAATCAGAATGAGAAAAGAACCACTGAGATGAAGCTCATGGGGAAGAAGGATAGAAATCTGAGTAATAAGAAGGCTAAGATTGAAAGGTTACAACAGGTTCACGAAGGCTAAGAAGGAAAAATTGCAGAATTTGAACTTCGTCGAGATGTTAGAACAACAACATAGGCCACTTTGCCATGGAAAAGAAATATAGCCGTTAGAGGCCGATATACCTATTCGACTGCCACTCCGAATATATTGAAAAGTATTGATGCCTCATCACTAGACCATCGGACCGTGCCATAACCGAAAAAACATGAATTAATGAGGCTCATACCCATTGCAAAAAAAATCGTTGCCAAGATCACCTATTTATCTTGTCGCGCCATGACCAAAGGCTTACAACCTTTGCGACAGGAAGGATTACAGCATGCTCGCCCCGCACAAGTATCTAACCAGGAATAAAGGCAAAAATTCAAAGATTATCCCGCAACCATGGACCCAGAACCTCACGCAGTCCACACTGCTCAATGTCATGAAGATCCCGCACTTTAGACGACATCAGGAGGTGAATGCATGTGTAAATTTACTACTGTCATGCTATCACAGAGGTTACTTATGGTTGAACCATCACATCACTGTGGATCCAACCTTGATCAATCGGATCATAGGGCTAAGCATGCAGGGCCCTGACCCACAAGATTTTTACCCTGGAAAGACCTCAGATCGAGCATTAGCACAGAGAATCAAAGAAACTTATGGCGATGTCGAGATGGGCATGCAAGGTTACAAGGTAACCTCTATTCAGAATGATGTAGTGCGCCTCTCATGTCAACTGATCGCAGGCAAGATAGTTCACAAGAACTGGCCCACCCAAGTGACTGGATTCGTAGTTGACCTCGCAAGAAAGTGCATGGAGGGACTACAGATGAATTGGGTGCAGTACCTTGTAAACCAGCTGGAGCTTGATTGCAGAGAAGTGCAAGACCAAGGGCATGAGTTCCACTTTAGCTGACTTCTCATCCTAATCACATTCATTGCATGGGAAATGCCAGAAGGTGCGACCTTCCCTGACATCGAGCCCTTCGAACCTCTGGCCACGAAGTTATGTATGTTATGGTACTCTAATGATATGAACAAGCAGTGGTAGTCCAATGTCGTCTTCCATACGTACTACAACCAGTTGAAACAAACCATCCAGTCTGAGCCTCGGATGACCCCGAATACCCTCCACAGGTTTCGACCCTTAATGAAGTTCATCACGGACCTCCACTTCATTTATATAATAGCACGCGCTGATGAGCATAAGAAGAAGTTGCAGTCATATTACAAGCTAACAAAGGAAGACTTAGAAGAAATCACTAAGGAATGGTCAGCGAACCTCCTTATTCCAGCCAACCCTACAGAGTTTTCTGATGTAGATAGCCTAGAAACTGCACAGGATACACCCGGGCCAAGCAAGACGAAGAATCCTGAAGAGGTTCATGATGTAGACAACACATCTGTGAGGACTGCATCCATTTCACCAGACAAAGGGGGTGATGGCGAAGAGATCGAAGGTGCATAAATTGAACAACAGAAAGGCGAAGTACCACTGCCTAGGGATGAAGAGGACTCGTCGAAGAAAAGGAAGGTTTCGCCTCCGAAATCTTCCTCTCGGAAGAAACCTAGAACCCCTGTAACCAAGATGCGGACTACCCTCACATTGGATGATTTTAATTTCATCATCCTAGTTGTGAATGATGCTTCATAGGAGGTATTAGAGAAGCAGGAGGCGAAGCAGGAGCATATGTATAATCGCATTGAGATTGAACTCCAAGGAGTGCAGCAGACACTCCAGTCTAGCCGCACAGTCTCCACTACACCTCTGACAGCAGGAACAGTAGAACTAGGAGATGAGCCATCCCAATTGCACCAGATCGCCGATAAATTTGAAGCTTTCCTTCGACAAGCTCAGGAAGAGATAGCACAATCCATCCAAGCTTTGACATAGGTACAGGGAGTACTTGTCAAGAAATGCAGTGTTGTCGAACAAGAAAAACTTGCTCTTCAAGAACAGTGGGACAATGAGAAAGCAGAGCTACAACAGAGCAATGAGAAGTTGATCATAGAGAAACTAGAAGTAAAGGAACTGGTCAACAGAGCATTTCGCTCTGTGACCGTCATAGAAGTGAAAGTTGAAGAATGAATTTCGCAACAGGTGGTACAACTCGAAGAAGTGATCCAGCAGCGCATCACATACCTGGAACTTCGTACTATGCCCGATACCCCTCAAGAAATCAGAGACCTAAGAGAGGCAACTGCTCGCAGCGCGGTTGGAAAAATGAAATTTCTTGCCTTGGAGTGCAAGAAGCTGAGCTCTAGGAGAGCTCAGACGTATGAAATCCTCACAGAGAATCCAGAGTTACAATCATTGGAGTCGCAACTCCAAGAAGCGAAGCAACATGTAGATATGTTACAGGTGCAGCTAAAGGCCTTGTCACCAGTCGAGAGAATGAAGAGGTTTCTAGAGCAATGCATGACCCAACAACAGATCCACACGATCCATACCAAAGTGATGGAAGTATCTCAACGAATTAAACCAGTGCAAGAGACGGCATGCCAAATGTTCACTGAAGTTGAAAGCCAAGGAGTAGAACTTGAACAAGTTGTGAGTGCAGCAGAACAACTCCTAGAAGGACCAGTCAATGACACACTCATTCAGGAGTTCACTGAGCAAGAAGCAGTAGCATTGCAGTAGGTCGAAGAAGCTCGAGCCAAGCTCAAGGCATTCGAGGCAGAATTGCTCAGACTAGAGTGACTCGGGATGAGTCACAAGTGAGTGTTGGGGGCTTGTTGGCCCTTGACCAAGTTTTGAAGTTACTTGGTCATATTTGACCGTTTTTGGGAATTTGACAGCCTGTCAAAGATGGAGCGCCAGACAAAGCAGAGATCAAGGGATCTTGAACCACTTTCGGGTCCCTTTTTGGGTTTTGGGAATATGTAATGGGAAAGGGATGTCGACCCGTGGGTTTACCCATGCTTAGGCCCATTTTGTATGTATAAATAGACATCTAGTAGAGGGAGGGACAGTATTTTATCTATGTGATATAGGCTTAGTGCCAAGAAGGGATTTGTGTGATCGAGATCTTTGTGCATTCTGCATAGACTTGCAAGGCTTAGTGCAAGTCCCTGTGTGAAGACATAGAAGGATTTGAGCTGAAAGGCAAGGAAGAAGGATCTATCGGGCTACACAGATATTTTGTCCTGTGTGAAGTAAGGGTTTCTACGAATTTGTGCTTGTAACAGGTTGGTTGATGATAATATAGAAGAAGAGTTGGTGTACGCAGCCCCAAGGTGGGGGTGTGTTATGCTTTGTGCCTTGATTTGTTGTGCTTATTTCTGCTTTTTCTAAGTGCTTTGATATATTTAGATGGATATATTTATGCTTTGTGATTATTAGATAGGTATACATAGTAGATCATATATGTATGAAGATACTTAGTGTTGAACTATTGGATCTAACATGTTTACTGTTGCTAAGTGTTAAATTACCTTAGATCTAAGTGACTACTGCGATGCTCTGTGCTATCTACGAAGTATAATAAGGACTGAATATTAATGAATAATCGATGCTAAGTGCTCTATAAGTGATATAATCACAGATCTGTGTCCCAACTAAGGTTGCATACATTTGAGTCCTGCAACCACCCCTGGCTCTACCTCAGGTGAGACTTCATCTGCTTCACAGGTGTTGCCGAAAGGGTCGGTAGTTAGGGTTTTGTTGGTTCGCTCTTGTAGCGTTGAACCTTGGGTCTGCCCCTGTGCCAACATATGTAATGCTTCCAAAGGGTTTAATATTCTAAAGAAATTATGCATCACATACCAAGAATTCCAGTCCTCAACCAAACAGATTATGCGCTTAAAATTGAATTGAAGATGAATGTCGACAACAAACATAGGCTCCAACCATCACTGCAGTGGATTCTACAAAATGAAGAACACTGTGTAACAACAACCCAGTGAATGCACCCAAACCTTTCTTTCCTACGCCTCTGATGCGACCTTCTTCTATTGTATGTTAAATGACCATGTGCAGGCATATACAACAAACATTATAAAGCTTTTTTTCCCAATTTCATGAAGGGTAAACAACTATAATTCCTTTGGAATTATATCAAAAAGCTTCGTTGAATCAAAAATCTCGTCCTCTAACCAATAAAAAGGAATTGTATCAAAAATATTTGTTCAATAAAAAAAATCTCTTCTCGTAACCACTAAAAAAACAAAAAGCTTTTCCTCTAACCGCTAAAAAGGAATTGTATAAAAAATCTTCTTTGAATAAAAAATCTCCTCCTCTAACTGCTAATGTCAGATGAGACTAAATACAATTATTCCACTCGCACCCTTAAATGGATCTATCTGACGACGTGGCAAACTAAAATATTATTTTGATAATCCAGAGATAGCACTGCCACACAGTTCATTAGCAGGACGAAGTTTCAAGGTGGAAAATTGACACTTTATTCATAATATAACTCAATAATACATTATTTATCATTTTTTCTATTTAATTCTTTCTTTTAAAATTTAAATATTATAATAATAATCTAATTTTAATATTTATCATTTTTTTTTAAATATTATAATAATAATCTAATTTTAAGATCAAATTTAATTTAAATTGTGGGGATGTGGGTCTCAAATCTAAGGTAATTTAAAAATGAGATTGGTGTTTCTAAGGTCTAATGGGGATCTCGGTCTCTTTTAGTTTTTTTCAAATTTGTACTTGAAATCCTTGCAAATCACCATTTATTTCATTATTCTTTTAATGAAAAGTAAAAATTGAATATTGCTTTAAAAACTCAAAAAACCATTTCCTTTTGTTCACTACGACTCTCTTAAGTAGTTATATGCACTTATAAGTGATTTCATTTAAAGGAAAATATTAAATTACTTGTATTARCATGTTCTTATGTTTTTATGAAAGACAAAAATAATTGTTTTCTTTGGTTTGAAGTACTCTTCTAGAAAAATTGCATTGTTGTTTGGTTTTTGTACTTTTCATAATCTTTTGAATTCAAGCATATTTTTCAAAATTCAAAGTAGTGTTTCCATTTACAAGTTTTCTGTATTTGCATATTTACATTTATGAATATCATATTTTTCTCACTTATGCATCCCTTTGAGTAAAAATATCCATTAAAAGAAAGATAAGTAAAATGAATTAGACTTGTTTTTATCTAATAGAAAACCAAAAATAGTCTAGGTTTTAGGGCCTTGGTTGTAGGAATTGAGATTAAATTATTCAAGGTCACATAAAAAAAAAATAGAAGTTGAGTAATTGAGAGTTCAAATCCATTATTAGCCAGAGACACTTGTCAAGAAAGCATGCCTCACACACATATCAAGCACTAGGTCCAGTTGAGCAGGCATAGAGATTATCCCCTTTGTTTTTTTTTAGTGGGTTGTGTTTGTATGTGAGCTTTGGTAGAACTGGAAAGTCCTCGGGTAGAAACCGTTTCTATAGAGTTTCAATCTTAGGACTAAGTTCTATATTCCCTGCCCATACACAGAAACCTAGATAGCGACAAAAAAGATCAAACCCGACATACCCATCTTGTCCATCCATGACAACAAATATCAAACTCGACATGCCCATCTTTACAGCGAAACCTGATGAAGATGCCAATTTCCATGTATTTGTCTTTTTCTTGTGGAATTCTTCGAGATGATTAAAACATGATTCTATTAAGTTGAGACATCCCAAAAGAATTTTTTAGGTTCCAACATTTAAATTTCTCCAAATTGTGCATGTATGCATCGAAATTTGACATGGTTATACTAGACATGTGCCTTGATGGTATGGGAGGGTTTCAAGACTCAAGGATGTCTGATGTCCCCACGTAATCTTTGAGATCGTCCATGTTTCAAGAGGTTAGGGGTTAGGGGTTAGATGGTATAAAGGTTAAGGTCTTAGGCTTAGTCTTAGTGGAATATTTCAATTTGTTTTAAAATATAAATTAATGAACAAACTTTGGATAGATTTATCCTAATGGTTTGGATTTACATTTTTTTACATATATGATATATGTAATTATATTTTTTAATATTTACATATTACATATGAAGACATCGTTCCTACATTGGGATCTAAAATAAGAAATCTACATGAAGCAACCAGAAGGTTTTGTAGTGAAGGGAAAGAAAGAGCTGGTTTGTAATCTAAAGAAGTCACTATATGGTCTGAAGCAATCACCTAGGATGTGGTACCAAAAGTTTGACACATACATCCTTGGATTGGGATTTGTTAGAAGTAGGGATGANAAAGAAAATACGTTGAGACGACATTTCAGAGGTTTAATATGAATGGAAGTAAATCGGTCAAGGTTCCTATTCCTATAGGTGTAAAGTTATCTGCAGATCAGTGTCCCAAGACTGAGGAAAACAAAATTGGACGCAGTTGTCAAATCTGACGCACCCACACACTCCTGGATGCAAATAAAACAACAAGTGAGAGAATGTTGGGTATGTTTTATATTCTTTGCATGTGTGTGTGTGGGCACGCCAGATTCAACAACTGCATCTGAAATTATTTTTTTTGGGCGTTTTTTTCTATTTTAGCGGATTTTTCTATTTTTAGCGGTTTTCTAAATTAATCCTCGATTAAGGGATAAGGGTTTTGGTATCTACAGAATACCTAAAAAAAATGTATATATATTGTATGGTGAATGGTGAAATTAATACAATGAAGCGTTGAAAGGTTTTCTCCCTGTTAAGGGTTTTCGGTATAAATCTGTGTGTACTTTGTGTATAAGCCATTGATTAATTTTTGTTTTGCTTAAGAATCTATATGCATTGCTTTACTTCATAGGTTTAAAACTTACACAGAGTACCA
This sequence comes from Picea sitchensis, assembly GCA_010110895.2. NCBI lineage: Eukaryota > Viridiplantae > Streptophyta > Pinopsida > Pinales > Pinaceae > Picea > Picea sitchensis. The sequence goes on along the minus strand of SNQJ01S0049888.1, from coordinate 73,890 downwards.
AGTCACCGAACCTTGGGATAAGGCGCCATGCGTACACTTGGGCCCACAGTCTCCTTGTTTGAACTAATAAATACTGAAAAAATCACATCAACTTTAGTACTTTTCAAATTGTGGGGACATGGGTTGGTGGTTTTTGAGTAACCCACCGATCGTTTCACAATTTTCCCCACGCTGACACGTACCCCTTCTGGGAAATTATGGTTTGGATTGTGGGACCTCCCTGTAGAATTATTTGTTGCGCAACTTTTATCTCCGCAATGCCTCCTGTCCATCGATCTTGATAGATCGCGATCAAATTTAATCTTGCTAACTTCTTCACCAAGTTTAACTACCTTGTGCCACCACCCGGAGCACCACGTGGAAGGACACACAAAGTTGACACGTAGCCCAATCAGTCCGGTGACATATGTCATGTTATAATTGCATTTATATCTTACAAAGGTTCTTAACTCACTAACATGGGGCACACGTCCCATGTGTCCACGTCATCCCTAGTGACGTTAGCAGGCCCACCCAGGATTAGTTTTGAACTCTGATACCATTTTGTAATGTCCCCAGCCACCCAACACATTGGGCAATGCCACATAGGAATATATTTCTATTATGATACCATTTTATAATGTCCCCAACCACCCAACACGTCAGGCAACGCCACAAAGGAACATATTTTTTCTCTAATACCATTTTGTAACGTCCCTGGCCACCAAAACCCGAGCCATGCTACTCATAGAAACAACAATTATCATATGCGTATAAATATAAACATAAACAGACAACATATTCTGTTCATAAATAGATTAATGCGGAAATAACAATAAGCCTACACATACAACATATACAGGCATTACTCATCAATTATAACACATGTACATATATAGATCATGTAAATGAAGATAAAAGTGGTACTTATTTTTTAATATAAGACCACCAACTATGTGCAGACCTTCCACGAACCTCCCAACCATAAACCACGTTGCTCATCAATCTCAGCAGTGGGTCACCCCCGAGTTGGGACTAATCTCCACCAAGGGAAAAGGAATCCTAGACTAGGTTGAGGTTACATAAAAATGCACAGTGCAACTAGAAGGATTCTCTCCAAGAGCCTAATTACACCCACTACTCATGGAATCTCATTCCCCACATGCTTGTTCCAACCTGGGAATATGCACCTTCATTGTTCCACAGTCCATCAACTACTCCACTTCCCTTTCAGGGTCTCGAAAACAAGCCAGATAGGGAATTCTCAGAGCTTCGTAGATGGTGGTGGACTCTCTCTAGGAGAAAATCACTTCCCATCAAACTCTCTAAGAGCCTACTTATGCCCACTACTCACGAACTCTCATTCCCCACATGCATGTTCCACCCTAGGAATATGCACCTTCATTGTTCCATAGTCCATCGACTGCTCCACATCCCTTTCAGGGTCTTAACAATAGGCAGGATCAGAAATTCTCAGAGCTCTGTAGCTGGTGTTGGAATCTCTCTAGGAGAAAATCACTTCCTAGCAAACTCTCTCACCTAGAGAGAGCTGCTCACAGGCCTGACAACCTGCCTCTTCAACCACATGCCTGACAACCCACTTCCTCAACCAACTTCAACTCAATTCCAGCAAGTGAGGACAATAGCAAGGATCAACATAGCTTAGGGGATGGAAACAACCATAGTTCGATAAGGCACAACATGGCTCTGGCAAGTACAAACAGGTTGTGCTTCACAGGAAAACACAGTTCAACTTCATGGGTTACTGGTTTCAAAGGTGCATGAAAGATGCAGGGGTCGAAGATGGAGGCCAAACGACTAAGGCGAAGGATGGGAGAATGGGCAGAGAACTCCCCCAATGAGATAAATATCCAGCTTTAACTGCATGCACTCAGGTTGACACCTGTCTTCCTGGATCTGTATGCACTCCATTTAGCACTCGTTCCCTTTCCCAAAAACTTAGGATAACTGGGTTTATTTTCCCCACTTTAGTATTTTCATTTTCAGGAATATATTATAATATGGGTTAAGCCCTCTAGCTTAGCCCCTCTTTCCTATCCTCTCAGTCCCATCCCTTTCCCTACCAAGTGGAGATTAGTCCCCCATTATCTTTTATCGTGGTCGGTCTAAACGCAGTGATGTATTTATATTAAATATATGAGTGTTTACACATATACAATAATAGGCTCACTGGCCATTGCATCTAAGCTCTTTGGCCTAATCATTACAAAATCCTCCTGGATTATTATAACTCATCTCACAAGCCTATCAATCATGTTTACAATTCATAATTACAACTGGGGTTCTACCTGGGGATATTACAGAAGACATGTGCTTTCTTCTCTAGACTCTTCATACTCTTCTTCTACTATAGTTTCTTCTATGGATTTCTTGAAAGTCATCTTTTCATTGAAGGTTACATCTCTGCTGACTTCAACCTTATGTTGTTCCGGGATATAGATTCTGTAGGCCTTGGATGATTCAATGTATCCCACAAATATGCCCTTCTTTCCCAAGGGTTCTAATTTCTTTATTTTATCCTTGGGTATGTGAATGTAAACATAGAATCCAAAGATTCTTAAGTTTTCCACATTAGGTTTATTTCCTGAGAAGGCTTCTTCTAGAGTCATATCCTTCAACATGTGGTGGAAACTTTTGTTCTGAACATATATTGTTGTTATGACTGCTTCTCCCCACAAATACATAGATAAACCTTGATCATTCATTAGTTCTTTCACAGTTTCTACAATAGATTTGTTCTTCCTTTCTGTTATACCATTTTGTTGAGGATTATTAGGAACAATTAACTCCCTCATAACCCCTGCCAATTTGCAAAAGGAAACAAATTCCTTGGATGTATATTCTCCTCTATTACCTATTCTCAAGGTCTTGATTTTCTTGTTTGTGAGGTTCTCTATCTCTGCTTTGAATTCTTGAAACTTGTTGAAAACCTCATCCTTTGTCTTCAAGAGATATAACCAAGTATTTATTGAGTAATCATCTATGAAGATTACATAGTAAAGAGAACCTCCTAGAGATTTGACTGGCATCGGACCGCAAACATCTGAATGTATTAGATCTAGGATTTCCTTAGATATATTATTGTTGCTGGAGAATCGTTTCTTAACATTCTTACCAATAACACATCCTTTGCAAATTCCTTCATGTGTATATTGTAGTTATGGTTTTCNTGTGAGGTTCTCTATCTCTGCTTTGAATTCTTGAAACTTGTTGAAAACCTCATCCTTTGTCTTCAAGAGATATAACCAAGTATTTATTGAGTAATCATCTATGAAGATTACATAGTAAAGAGAACCTCCTAGAGATTTGACTGTCATCGGACCGCAAACATCTGAATGTATTAGATCTAGGATTTCCTTAGATATATTATTGTTGCTTGAGAATCGTTTCTTAACATTCTTACCAATAACACATCCTTTGCAAATTCCTTCATGTGTATATTGTAGTTATGGTTTTCCTTCAACCGTATTTTTGAGGAAAGGTAATGCTTGATAATTGATATGAGCATACCTTCTATGCCAAAGTTCATTGAGATTGAATTCATCTTGTACAAGAGCTTCATCATTTCTTTCTAGTAGTCTGTACAGTCTTCCTTCACGAGTTCCAATAACTCTAGCATTCTCTATGTTGGAGTCTCTAGACCAAGATAATACTTTTCCATATACAAAGGCTATTATGTTTCCTTTGTCTTCTAGGAAATATATGGATACACGATTCTTTTCTAAACTAGGTACATATAAGACATTGCTCAAATGAACATTGTTACCTGTTTTCAATTTTTCGTAGGCTTGACCAATTCCTTCGACTGGATAGGTGTTTTTATCTCCAATTTCTACTTTGTAGGATGTCTTATTTTCATTTATATTAGAGATTATGGCCTGGTATCCTATCATATTCTTGGAAGCTACACTGTCAATTATCCACATGCCATCTTCAAAAGTTATTGTGAGCGATGAATAGTGTAGATGATCCGTCTTTTCATTCATGATTTATGTTGACTGATAATTGGTCAAGCTTTGAACCAAAATCTCAACCTTGATGTTTTTCCCTTCTGAGAGTGCCAAGAGGTGTGCTGGAATAAGGCACACTAGAATATCTTCACCTTGAGTAAGGTGTTCCATCATAAGGTGCTATACAAGAGTTTTAGGGTTTTTGCAACTACACCTGCTAGTAACCCTAGCGACAATGCTTCAGTAACTGCACCTACTAGAAACCTAGCGAAAGTTCTTCAATGAGCTTGATAACCTTATGGCTTAGCTTCCTTCTAGTGGTTAGAACGAATGGAGGAGGTGTGGGTTCATAACTTGTTATAAAAGTGAGTGTGCTCGTTTGACATAGAAAATATAGAAATATTGTCACCCAACCATAGGAACTAATGCCATCCACGAGCACATTCACCTTGAAAGAGAGAAGAATTCTAGTAGAAAATCAATAGCCAGCCAAGTCTAATGCACCAAGAAAATATAACCAAGATTGATTAGAAAGTACAAACCAGAAAAATCGAAAATACAGATTGCAGGAACTGCAGCTGCAGCTACTCCCCAGACTTGCACGCTATTAGATTTTTGCAGTGTGCACAAGTGGACTTATGCAGTTTCGATATATATGTATCAAATGGGAAATGGTGTCCTGTATTTATATTTCTCTTACCAAGATGTCTGGGCCTACTTCTCTTTCTGGGTGCTAAAGACTTAATGTAAAATATTATCTTTAGCTGACTTTACTTCTAAGGTTGTGTCCAAGACTTTTCTTACTTCCAGAATATTCTAATATCATCAAAATTCACAAATGGAGGTTAATACCTCCAGTAGATACCATAATATCAACACCATGTAGGTCATAGTTTTAAATACTCAAATATAATGTCTCTCTAAGCGTGGTTGTTTCCAAGTCTTACTAAGACTCCTCTCTTGATGAAATTATAAAAGCCAATTTGAAAATCTGCGAGATAGGTTTTGAGTAATAAAGGTCGTTTACTGTGTTTTAGCGCAAGAAACAAATATAATATCCATAGAGGAATGAAATTGTCGAGACATGATCAGGACACTACATTGATGAGATTACATACACTAATGTCGTAGCCTGTCATGTGGGTGTTGGCCTCTCGATGACGTTTGCCTTATTTTTTCGTAAATACACAAATACATAATGCCTCTATAAAAATAGGTCATAGAAAGACAGATTCAGGCTCCTGTCCTACTGCAAGTAATATAACCAAATACAAGTAATAATAAAAAATAACTACCCGTTCATTTTGATCTCAACGATTAATAATAAATACATCGTGAATTAAGATTGATGTGTTCTACTCGTAAGAAACTGAAGTTATACATCTAAGAATGATCAAACGTTTCAAATTTCAAAGGGAACTAATATATCAGAATCCTCGCAAAGAAAACCATGGGAGTGGGACAGTATAATGTGTACCGTAATTTTTTTCATGAAGCAATATATGATGAAAGTACATGATCAACCCATCCATCATACATTGAATTGAAGTAGAAATTATATGCTGCCACCAAAACACAGATTCAAAGATTGTCATCTCTATAGTTAAATCAGCTGAACCATAGAAGGGTTTGGTAACTGAGGTCAAACATTTGAACTGTTTATTCATAAGAGACAATTGAAAATTCAAAA
>SNQJ01S0049887.1:56254-94682 GCA_010110895.2 Picea sitchensis | reverse complement strand
TGGAGCAAGAGTCTTCTCTGATGCAAGTCCAAGTCGATGGTGATGGAAGCTGCCGCTTCTGATAGGACAAGTCTGGCGAAGAATAAGAAAGATGGGCCCTCCAGGGCCATGCTCAGGTCAATCCTGCTCTCGGTACTCCATGTCTAGGACCTGTGGGCCTCAAGACATGATCTCCTAGTTATCCCTACAAAATGGGGATAACAGGGCTTTGAATAATCAAGAGTGGGCTCTGAGTAATCAAGGGTTCGATCGGTGGAACCAACACATGGAAACTGGATTCGACCACATCTACAGCAGAGGAGAACCCTTCGAGACAACACGGTGAACACACAGGCCACATAACCGTTTGTTTGCAAGACAGGGTGAATGTTCACACCAGGTAGGAGAGATTATGAACAGAGGAGCAGAGGTTCCTCACTGGCCAATAAATAACACCGAGAACATGCAGGGCATAACCCTCACGGTTTTCCCCCCAAAAAAACAATAATGTTGATATAAAAGCAGAGCCATGAAATAGCAACCAACCATAAAGAAAGCCTCTTGGAAAAATAGCCATCATAACCCACTACACAGACACCAACAACATAAACAAGCCCACAACCAGGTGAAAATGATATGCAGTGACCCAAGGCGGTTCACAATCAAACACGACAACCCCATAACACCAAATACGACTGGGTATGTTTACAAGAACTATGTGGAGACGACCAGCAAGTCTGGACCGAATGAACCCTTCAGCCAAAACCCATAAGACAACATAGAGCCTTCATGGCTTCCACCACACAGAATCATCAATGAAATTGTGACTTCAACTATCCATTTTTTTCATTTACAATGAATACACACAACCAATCATTCCAGAGAAATATCACAAGTCTACATAGTTTCTAGTCTCAATAAAATCACAGACCAATACATTACCAAGCCAATATCTATTTCATAACCAGAGCGAGTTCATGGATGGTGAAAAAGATATATCTGTAACAAAAAAGCCTTAAAAACACGAGCTTGGTTGAGCAGTTCTTTCCTTGCTTAAAAATCGGAGCTTAACCACAACGAACAACAATTGAACAATAGCCAAGCGAGGATGACGACCATTAGGAGAGGTATGGAGTGACGTGCATTAAATGCACATCGCTTCCATCCTCCACTTATTCAATTACTTAGTACACACCATCCAACCATCAATTAATCCATGCATTGAAACTAACATCCATTACTTGCCAAGTGCGCCACCCTATATCACATTAACCATTGCCAAACATACCACAACGCATATCAAATGTGCCTTCATATGACTCAATATATCGTATAGCCACTAACATCCACTAACATTGCTAGTTAGGACTAACATCAACCCTTTTAATTTTCCAATGCATATAGTCTAGCATAGTATTGCATAGTTTAGTTTATTCCCCTTAGATTTTTCCATATTTCTTTTATCTTTTGTCATGACTAACAAGTGTTTTGTGCAGGTGTAACATGTAATAGGTCATGGCACCAATAACATTGTAATAACAGTTCACATAAGCCATCATGACATGGAATTGAGATTTTAGAGTAACAAAACCCACACATAGCATGCATTATCCATTTGCCATTATGTCGCAAATAAAACTAAGATTTCATCATCAATCATGTAGAACCCTGTAAGAAGTGTCGAACAATAACATAAATATCAAATAAGAAACTCATCTGATCCTCCAATCTACAAGGAGGTCCCACCTACTAGTATTATATATATCATTAGCTTATAATAATAGGCTTTTAGCAATACTTTGCGGGCAAAATCCTCGTTACCATTTTAATCGTCAACATTGTTATTTATAAGAAAGTTCTAGCCTTAGAATGCCCCATGTTCCTTTATCTTCCATATAATATTTATATTCTTACAATGTTTAGCATAATTTTGAACGAATTTAGTGTTTTTGTTGCCTTTTGTCAACCAAATAGCCCAATTTTTCAATCTCCACTCCACTTCAATTTTGAAAGAATTTAGTGTTTTCATTACATTTTGTTAACCAAATAGCCCTACTTTTCAATCTCCACTCCAATTCTTGCTCTATAACTTTCCCTTTCTCTTAGAAGTTTTAGTTTTCTTGTCTCTTTCTCTATAAAGATACCTCTTTTATTGCTTTCAAACAATAACATAATATGTACCTCGGTTTTTGTTAACTCTTTTTGAGCTTCATTGACCTTTTCTTTGTCCATTGGCCTTTTTTATTTTTGAGTTGTTTCTCTTGATTTTGTCTCAAACTTCCTCCGATTCTATGTAACCATATTTCTAAATCCTTATTCGAGCCATGTATGATTGAATTTAAAGGGTCTCTAAGCTTTATAGTCATGTTTTTTTGTTTGACGTAGAATAGAGAGGTGATTTGAAGACGATCCTTACCCTCTCCATGATTTCAACCTTCTAGCCTCCAAAATTTTCTCTTCTGCCAAAACCTTATCTAACCTTTTTGAAATCCCATTCATTCGACTTCTATAATTCTTTCATGTTGGAACCAACATATTAGATTCCGCTTCACAAAGTCCTGGATCTTCATACATCTAAGAGAAATAATCAACTACAATGTCTTATTTTGGATCGCTAGCCAATACTTTTCCATTGTTCATTGTTAATTTTAGAACACCTCCTAAATTAACATGGATGTTTTTGTCCAAGCCTTGAAGTCTAAAATTAACCTAGAAGGATTTTGTTTCTCCATATGGACTATTCGCACCCTAAGGTTTTGAAGAGACTACACATGTGGTAAAATTCAGCACTGTGCGCGCACCCAAGAACATGCACCTCACAGTTCCAAGTTCAGCATCTGCACCATCCAAGGATATACTATGCACACCAACCTAGTTTTGTATTACACACAAGGACTCAAAGAGACCACATGCAGGCTGGATCTTAGAAGATATTCAATGATTGTAACCATTTTTGTAACGACTTGATTGATCATGGTCGAGGTCGTGGGTGAGATGGTAAGGTTGTTATGATTTCCATGTTCCGTGGGAGATATGGGGGATGCATGAGAATATGAAAGGGTTGGGTTTTTGTTCATTAGTAGTGATTATTTCAGTAGAGGATTGTATGTGAGTTGTAGAAAAGTTAGAGCTGCAGTTTGTCTTTGTGATAATGCTTATGTTTAGAGATATTATGTGCGTAAACAGGAGAGAGAAAGGAGATCTGAACGAATAACTCACCTCTGTTTTGTTGTGAATGCATCTTGAGAAAGCTTCATCCTTTGTGTATGGAAATGTATCTGAATGCCTTGAGTTTCATGAATAATGTCCAAAGAACATTTATCTTTGCATCTAATGAGTCATGGTCTAAATGTACGTTTGTTCTGTATTACTTTTCACAATATCTTGTAGTACTTCTTATGCATTGCTCTACAAAATCTCCCACCCAAACATCCTTTAAACCTATGAACTCATCCACTTTTTCCCACAACTGCTTGACATAAGTGCATTTTATGACCAAATGTGTTACAATCTCCTCATCTTTCCTACATAGAATACATATTCCAAGCCCCTATTTAGCTTGTTTTTATAGATTATCCCAAGTTAACACTTTATTCATTAATTTTATTTTTTTTTAACAAAAACTGAAGAAATTATATTAACTAGGTGGATGAATCCACTGGTGTTACAAAAAAAAGGTCCTCACAGACTGTGTCAAGTTCCCTCTCAAGGAGAGTTGATTACAAAAGTAGGGATTGTCATATAGTAAGTAGCATCCCCCGTGATTTTCAAAATTTATGTATGTTGAATTTCCTGGATATATTCGGCAAAAGGAGCCACTGAAATATATTATTTGGAAAAACATACAAAGATTTCAGCTTAATTACCCTTTTCCACTTTTGTTTGCTACATGTTCGCCCTGAATTCTGGGAGGGGTTCGTTCAGGTCCAAAACTTGGTTGATTGATTTCAATTGGACGTTCCTTGAGTAACCCTATTGGTCTTTCGAGTTGCTCGGGGGAGCCTGCGAGTCATCTAGCTAATCCAATCTTTGTTGTAGCATCTCGATGTTCAAGCGGTTGGTTTCAATTTGGCTGCGTTGGGCGTCACTTTCATATTGAATATTGCTTATCAGAAATCGGTGTTGGGATAAGGTCTCCAGCTCGAAGGCACGATTGGTGCTCATTGCACCCATTTGGACTCTTAGACTGCTACAACCACCACAATATACTTCCCAATCATCCTATGGACATCTTCCCGAGTCCTCCTGAGCTACAGTTGCTTGCTGCATTTTGTTGTTTCCTGAGGAGTGGCCTGACCTGAACATCTCTTGAGGGTTCTACAAGGAGCAAAGAAGGAAATTCGAGCAGAAGGAGAGGCTAGCCTGCGAATACAAAGGGACGACTTGTAGGGGCATAGAAGATCGACTAAAGAGCAGGAAGTCAGAGAACGACGTAGAAAACAAAATAGCACAATAGTTCTGAGGATTAGTAGGGTAAGAATTCAGGGGGCCGTGAAGAAGTGTGGGGCTAAACCAGGCTCTGAGGATGGGGGAGAAGGGAGTCTCGAAAGCCAGGAAGTAGGACTCAGAGCTAGGGAAAAAAGATATCCAGGTTACTCTTAAAAAAATCCTGGCATACCGTGAGGGTGGCGAGGAGGCTAGGATAAATAACATCTGGACCAAAGAAGACAAATGAGTGAATGGGAAATCCCACAGGAGCCATACACTGGACAAGGACGATGTCATGATTTCTGAAAAAGGAAATGGTGTACTTACCTGCGAGTTCGTGGGAGGATTCCTGCAAACTATTCCATTCGATGCCATGGAAGGGAGGGTGGAGGTGAGGCTGACAACGAAGGAGCTACTGCATTGTGGGAGTTAAAAGTCCTGTACCGCAATCACACACAAATGTGGGAGAGAGTCTGGATTTCCCACGCGAACCAGGGATTTCACACTTTCCGTGATGATGACCACCTTGTTGTCTCAGGCAGAGAGATCCGTGTGTGGTGCATGCCACCTGGTGGGCCTACATTTTCCCTGATCCATGTGGATGACTGCAAGCATCCACCTTATGTTGTTGGGTTTTCTTACCCATTCACCCAGTGGGCCCAATCTTAGTTGCACGAATAAGCCCCCTTCCTTCTTATTTTGGGCGTGGCGACATTCCTTCCTACCCATGTGCCCAGAAGTTTTGGTTGGACCCAAAGGGTAGCACCTTCTTGCACTGGCCATCTTCTGATCCAAGACGGTCATTAGTAAAGGGGTGCTAGGGTTGAGACCCTTTCTATACTTAGGGTGCCCAACTTTGCCCCTATTGCTGCATTGGCCATCTTGCCGGCTTCACTATTGTTTTCCCTTAGAATGTGGTAGAAGGTGGTTCTAATATCTCGGGAGACCAATCTGGTTTTGTCCATGATTTTCTTTAGGCTTGGGTCTCTGGGGTTTGTTCCTTGTATCATCATTCTTATTATGGTTTTGGAGTCCCCTAGAACTATAAGCTCTCAGATTCCCTTGGTTTGGGCTAGTTGTACTCCTTTTAAGAGGGCGTAAGCCTCGACTTTTTTGTTAGTTTCTGTCCCCATATTCCAATGGTAGCTTGAGGCTTTTTTCCCTCTGAGATCAAAGAGTACCCCCCCCTGCGCCTGCCTCCCCTGGGTTTCCCTTTCAAGCTCCATCAAAACAAAGGGTATGGACTTTTTTCTTTTGGATCCACAGTTCTATGTTGAGAGTGTTGTGAACCTGCCAGCTTGATCTATTTGTTGCATTGATGTGCTTAGAAGCCCTGAGATTGAAGCTTTCCATCCAGTATTTTTCCCGGGTGGTCCAATTGGTTGGGTCCTCTATTTTTAGGGGTTTTGAATTTATGGATTCTGAGAGCAGCAACTTCGCTTTAGCAACTATTGTTTGGGGAAGGGAGGCCTTCCCTTGAAAGATTTTTTTGTTTCTCATTATCCAGATCTGCCAGTAGATAAACTTTGGCATCGCCCGCTAAATGTGCTTCAGAGTTGGCTTGTCCTTGAAGGATCCCCGATAGTACCTGTCCCAGTTTCCCAGGCTAGGATGGGGAGAAGAGGGCCATCTTATATTTCTAGCAAGATCCCCAAAGGCTAAGATCCAAATATTTCTTGCAAAAGAGCAATCCCAAAATAAATGGTTGATGTTCTCTTGACTGTTTTGGCAAAGAGGGCAGATGAAGGGGCCATGAAAGCCTCTTTTCATGAGGTTTTCCCCTGTTAAGATTTTATCATGCACTAGAGTCCAAGTGAAGAAGTTGATTTTGGGGAGGGAGTCCCTATTCCAGACATTATTCCATTTTGCTGAGGTTTGATAGTCTCTCGTGATATCAAGGATATTGTTATAACCATCTTTGACCGAGTATCCTTTGGCCCCCCAACCCCTGTTATCTGGCAAGGTTTTTTGAATGGGGGTTACCCCTTTCAGAAGCATGGTCAAGAGATGAGCCTGTTCTATCAGATGTTGTAGGACATCCCCCAAGTTCCAGTCTCTCCAGCTGCCATTGTCATTCCAGGCTGAGATGTCATATAGGGTGCGCTTGCTTGTGCCTAGCATCCAACATTTTAGCTCCATGAGATTTCCTTCGCGAGGGTTGAAAGTCACCCCGAAGATTTGGTCCTGCCAGATTCTAATTGTTTTCCCATTGCCCGAGATCCAGGAAAGGTTTTCTTTGAAGAAAGGGGCAATGCCCTTTATTAATTTCCATATTTGACAGCTTGTTTGATGGGTTTGTGGATTGTCCTTACTCCTTTTTCTTTTACCCAGTCTGTATGTGTTGATGAGTGCCCATTTCCACTAGTCATTACCACCTGAAACTATCCTCCAAATGAGTTTGGCTCCCATTGCAGAATTGGTGATTTCGGGGTCCCTGATTCCCAGACCCCCACTTTTTTTGGGCAGAGTGATTGTTTCCCAATTTACCAAGTGGAATTTTTTGTGGTTGGCTTTTCCCCCTTGCCACAGGAATTTGCACATGATTTGTACCATTTCTTTAAGGATTACCTTTGGGGATAGAAGGGTAGAGAATTGATACAGGGGGAGGGCCGAGAGAATGGATTTGATCAACACTACCCTACCTGTTGGATTGAGCCACTATGACCTCCATTTTTCCATCTTTTCCCTGATATTTTGGATGAAATGGTGCCAAAACTCTCCAGGGAGCGCTTTAATGAAAAGAGGAAGGCCCAAGTATTTGAAGGATTTCCAGTCTTGGGTAATGGCAAACCCCATGATTTGAGTTATTCCCACTATGATAATTGCCGAGACATTCCAGGTATAAATTTGGCATTTTTCTTTGTTTAGGAGACCTCTTGAAACTGTAAGGTAGGTATCCAGGACTTGAAGGATTCTTCTGGCCAGGGTTTTGGAAGCTCCACTTAGGAAGATTGTGTCATCTGCAAATTGAGAGTGGTTCATTCTTTTTATTCCTTGAGCGATTTTTATTCCAGGAATGTTGGCATTTGCGCTTTCCCATTCGAGATTTATGTTTAGTGATTCGGCCATGATCACATAGAGCAGGGGGGAAAGGGGGAAGCCCTGTCTTAGACCCTTGACGCCTTGAAGAAGGGACCTAGTCTGCCATTTATTAGGGGCACTATCCAAGGAGAGGTGATATAGGAGCAGATCCAATCTATGAAGCTCTGACTGAAACCGAATTTTCTCAAAACCTTGAAGAGGAAGTTATGTTCCACTCTGTCAAAAGCGTTGGCCACGTCTAGTTTTATAGACATGCTAGAGTCCCCTTAGGAGCTACTGGCATGGATTGCCTCTTAGACAAGAATGAATTTTTCCCAAATCTGGCAACCAACTACAAAGCCTCCTTGGTTTGGAAGGATTAGCGGGCTGAGGAGGGGGTTGAGTCTATTTGCAATTATTTTGGACAAGACTTTATAGGAAATGTTGCATAGGGAGATGGGTCTGAAGCGATTAAGGGAGGAGGCTCCAGGTTATTTTGGGAGGAGAGCCAAGAAAGAAGATTTAGTTGCTCCGCCCAACATTTTAGCCTTGTGAGCAAAACGTACCATTCTTATGAAGTCTTTCTTAATGATATGCCAACATTTTTTTATAGAAATGCAAGGTGAAGCCATCAGGACCCAGAGCTTTGTCATCTTGGAATTGGTTCAATGCTCTGAGGATTTCTGCTTCCTCGATGGTTCTATCAAGGTGGGTGTTTTCAACCTCAGTAATATTTCAAGGAATATGCTAGAGAAAGGCTTAATAAACGTGATCCTCGTCCTTGCCAGAGGTGGTGTACAGATTTGGAAATTGGAGGAGGCATGCTGCTTGATTTGGGCGATATCCTTCAGGATTTCACCCTCAGGGGTTTTGAGTTCAGAAATTTGATTTGACCAGTTCCTGACTTTGGCTTGATTGTGGAAGAAAGAAGTGTTTTGGTCTCCTGCTTTCAGCCATAGACTCCTAGATTTAAGTCGCCAAGCGTTTTCCTCTTCAGCTAGAGCTTGGAGGTACTCTTTGTGAAGTTTTTTCTCTTGGGTGAGGAGGTTTTGTTGAATCTCTATAGTTTCCATTTCTTCTTGAAGAGCCTCCAGCTGAGACTTTTTGTCTTTTGCTTTGCTTTGTGTAGTGTTTTTATCCCATCTCTTTAAGAGGTCCTCAACTAGTTTGAGTTTTTTCTCCCATATGTAATTTGGTGAGCCTGTGATCCACTGGTTCCATATCTTGGATATGGATTGAATGATCTCAGGTCTGTCCAGACAGAGGAGGTTTAGTTTGAAGGGAATAGGACCCCAGTTCTGTTGAGCTTCGAAGGCCAATCTCATGGGGCAGTGATCCGAGCCCGCCCAAGGAATTTTCGTTGAGCAAGGATTTTCAGGGAGGGACAACAGTGAGTTGTTGATAAAAAATATATCCAATCTTGAAGCTATGTGTCTAGGCCCTGCTCTTCTGTTATTCCAAGTGTAGATTCCCTTGTTTGAGGGAACATCATAGAGATCCAGGTCCAAGACAAGGTCCTCCAATCATTCCTGAAATTGATCTCTTACCACCGAGCCTCCTCTTTTTTCCGTTGAGGCTCTGGTTATGTTGAAGTCTCCTGCAATAATGAGGTTTTGGGGAGGATTGTCCTTGAAAAGGTCTAGCAAGGATTGCCAACATTCAATTTTTCATTATAGTTGTTTGGCATGTAAACATTGATGATGGAAAAAAGCATACCTGAGACTTTGTTGAGAATATTTACCATAAGCCATAATTGGGTTTGCATTTGAGCTTGTAGGTCGAAATCTTCCATCTTCCATATAATTCTGATTCCGCCTGAAGACCCTTTGGAGCTCACTACACCACCATCACATTTTTCCATATTTTTTGCAGGTCTTTGAGGGTTTCCTGCTCCATCATATTCATCTCCTGGAGCATGAGGATTGAAGGTTTTTTTGCTTGTATCAATTTTTTTACTTCTTCTTTCTTGAGATTAATTCCTAATCCCCTACAATTCCAGGAGATGATTTTCATCATTTATCAGGATGTTTGGGTGCCCCCCCTCTTGAGGGCTGTGAAGTTGTTCCCTTATGTTGGGTTGCCTTGTTCTTCCCAATTTTTCCATCTTTCTTTAGAGTTTCCTCGATTGTTTTTTGTTTGCCTAGTTCCTTTTCTCTATCTGTTGTCGATTCTCTTTTATTTATGTGTGATTTCCTTCTAGGTCTCCTACTGTTTAAAGTTTGAGTTAATTCCAGGTTGGATTCACTTTATGAGGAGTCTTGTCTCACTTCTTCTGACATTTCTGGATTTTCCATATTTTGGGTGTGGAGAGATTTTGAGGATTCTCCACTTAGATCCATGACTTCTTTTTCCTTTTCTGGGGCTTTGTCATTTCCTTTTCTTTCCTCTTCTTGTACCTTTCCAATGTTTTCTTTCTGGGATTCCCTTACTTCTTAGAGGTCGCCATTTTGGTGGAGCTCTGCATATCGATTGTATCTTGATTCTCCTTTTTGTGGGGATCCGAGACTTTTTTCTTTTGGATCAGGAGGTTTTTCACTTTGGTTTTGAGTCAGAATAGGTTGGATTTTCCCATTTTTTTTTTCCTTTTTGGTTGTTGCCACTGATCTTGTTTGGGATCTTGGTCCTGCATGTCTTTGGCTTGGGGACAAGATTTTGAAAAATGTCCATATTCGTGACATATTTTACATTTGAAGGGAATTTGTTCATAGTATACTTGTTGAATGTAGGACCAGTTGTCCAAGTTCAGTTGTATTTCTTCTGGGAGACCTTTTTCTAGACCCACTTCTACACACAGCCTAGCGTAGGCCTGAAGGCCTTCCCAGGGTTTGGCACGATCAATGTACTTGCCGAGGGTGTTTCCTATGTTTCTAATGGTTTCATCGTTCCAACAATGGAGGGGGAGGAAGGGCAGCTTCACCCATACTAAGACTGCTGAGGGGATATCATTCTCTGGGCTAAATTCTGGAGTCCATTTGTTGAGGTACATTCCTCTGGGCCCCATGAAATAGGGACCACTTCAAAAAATCAAATCTCTATCTTCTTCTTTTTCGAACAAAAGGGCAAAGAATCCCTTACCACAGAAGGTTGTCGACAATTTTCCCTTGATCAGCTTGCACCAGTTTGCTTCCAACCAAATGTGCATGGCTTTTGGGGATGACCACAGTCCTGTGAATTGGCCTATTAATCCTTGATCTGCGAGTCTGAGTGCTAAAGGCCGCGTTGAAGGGGCGAATACAGTAACCTTGGGGATTCCAGCCGCCTTTTTGACGAATTGGGAGGGTGGGGGCTTGGGAGCTTTAGCGTAAGACGAGATGAGGGCCTGCAGATTTGGGGACAGGGATCCTGGGGGCGGATCCCATCCCTCAGAGGGCCCATTAATGCACACGCGCAGACGTTGAAACCCTAGCACCATTTTTTTGCAGAGTCTCTGGCTTGTTGTTTTTGCCAGGAGCGTAATTATTAGGTTGTTATGATAGTAGAAACTAAAGGAATATATTGGTGCCACTTTATTCATTAAAATTAACCACAAGAAAATTTTAGATTTTTTAGAGTCTTTACCTTCCATAACAATTTCCACCACTAAGCTCTATTTTCAGGCTCATATAAAAAATTTGCTTAATAGCCCAACCTAACAAAGTAATATTCTAAAGTTTTATTTTTTGACCACATAACCACATCTTCCTCCTTGGTTATTCTAACATGGCTTCTGTGTAAATTCTCTAGAGAGACATTCCACATCATTGTTTTATCACCATCTAACCTTAAAGCATTTGCCTTCTTCTACCTTGTTGCCAAATATTAGTATTTACTATTAATCTCATCAATTAACTCACTAAATATATAAATTCTTATATTCTACACTAATTTTAACAACTAAGAGAAAGTATACCCTTATTACATGAATATGAACTTATTAAATTATCATATCTAAACCTAAAATATTACTAGCATACCCCCAAAGTGGGGGAAAGGGAATGTCGAAAAGAATTGAGTAACATTTTTTATGATCATTATACTTAGTGAGAGAACAAATAGTGAAACAATGATAATATAGAGAAGTGAATGGTGTAATAATTTTTTCCAAGTATATAGCAAAAACAAAAGATATTACATGCATAATTTTTTTAATTCTAGATATCATCTAAAGTTATTTGCTACCTAGATATCAAAACATAATTTGTTATGAAAATGAAATAAAACAAAATGAAACTTTTATTATCATCACTAATTAATAGTAAATACAAAACCATGTGGTTGATGTTAATTTCACATTAATTATTTGTAAGACAAAATATATATATCTTCTCAAAATAGGAAAGACCTAGATATTCGTACATTTTTTAATTCTATATATCATCTAAAGCTATGTGCTACCTAGATATCAAAACATAATTTGTTATGAAAAAGAAATAAAACAAAATGAAACTTTTATTATCATCACTAATAAATAGTAAATACAAAACCATGTGGTTGATGTTAATTTTACATTAATTATTTGTAAGACTATATATATATATATATATATCTTCTCAAAATAGGAAAGACCTAGATATTCCTCACATTATCCTCTAATTACCTTTGAGAACACTAAACAAGTGCATAAACATATCTGCATATGATACAAACAACAATAATATTTCCAATTGTATCATTTGATTAAACAATACATGTATAAAATTACGTTCAAAACATAGAATAAGCTACGACTTTGTGACCTCCCCTATGGGATAAGAGAATGGCAGGGTTAGAGTAGTGATCATGGATGAAAAATTTAATTTTGTAAGTGATAAAGAATACAAGTGTGCCTCTTCTTTTTTTGGATGAGTTTGTTATGAAAATGAAATAAAACAAAATGAAACTTTTATTATCATCACTAATTAATAGTAAATACAAAACCACGTGGTTGATGTTAATTTTACATTAATTGTTTGTAAGACAAAATATATGTATCTTCTCAAAATAGGAAAGACCTAGATATTCCTCACATTATCCCTTTAATTACCTTGGAAAACACTAAACATGTGCATAAACATATATGCATATGATACAAACAACAATGATATTTCCAATTGTATCATTTGATTAAACAATGCATTTATAAAATTACATTCAAAACATAGAAGAAGCTACGACTTTGTGTCCTCCCCTATGGCATAAGAGAATGGCAAGGTTAGAGTAGTGATCATGGATGCAAAATGTAATTATGTAAGTGATAAAGAATACAAATGTGCCTCTTCTTTTTTTGGATGAGACATAGGTAGTATCTTTCATTTTTGCATAGCATTTGTAGGAAAATGTTGGTGCAATGCAAATTCCTTCTATAGTTGTGGTGCATTAAATTGTAGTGAAGGTGTGTTCCTTCACTACCCACTATTAACAATATATCATAAGTAGTAACTTCTCCCATTTCCAACATTTCCTCGAGAAATTTGCAACAGAACAAAACACCACTAACCTTTTTATTTTCCATGTAGAGAGGGAGAGGCACTAGAGGCTTCAAGAGAAGTAGATGAAATCTAGGCTACCAAACCAGGGAACAACCTACACCAAAACCAATGAATTTTGTAAAATGTTCTAATGCAATGAATTAAAAAATTAATCACCATTCCCATGCTTAAGGATCTCTAATAAACTTTCTTTACTAAGTAGTCTTATTTTAGTTAATTTCCCCCTTGAATTCATGGTCCATTGATAGATAATTGAAATTGGAAATCATGGTTTATAGATAGTTTCAATCGAAGTTGATTTTTTTTATTAATATTGAATATGACTATTTAATTTGAAAAGTTTTATTAAAATCAAGGGGAGGGGGAAATCTATGATTTATTGGACTACTAAAATTAAAAATAAATGTTATCTCATATGACATTTATACTTTACTTTGAAATTCTTAAAAATCTTTAATATAATTACTAATGATTTAGTTTTAGGGTTAGCTAAAGAGGTCATGAGCTATATGTGACTTTTCTCCCTCAAAATTGGAGAGATCACAGGTTCAATTATCTTGAAATGATCAAACTCTGTAATCAATACCATTGGTTTACTGTGTTTACTCAAAGGATTTTCTTTTACCAATAATTTAGCAAAACATTATTAGTAAATAAAATTAAGTGGTAAACCCTAAAGGTCTTCGTACATCACAAGGCCACTTCATGGTCAAACTGGTTTGATTCCATCTTTAAGGCTTATGGTGCATGTGTGGTGTGAAAGCCAAGATTATAAAACGTTCTTGTAAACCACAATGAAGGTGAGGCTTAATTCGTGGACAACTATGAATACCTATAATACAAGATGCATATAAGTAGAGATACATATATTGTCCTTCAAATACACATCACATGGTTGGAATATGTTGATGTTTTCCATCACCCTTGTAATGCAAAATCTAATCGATTAACAAGGGTGACAAGTTGTCAATGAAATACTTAGAAAGGGCCGATAAGACTTTTAGAGTGGTAATCACAATGCAAGTCAAATTTAATAATAAATTAGCATCAATACTACACCATATTGAACATAAATATGTTCTCCTTATTGTTGTTGTTACTTCATACAACCCATGCATATGTTCTCCTTCATAACAACCTTTTTCATTATCAGTGGTGACTCATGTATCTTGGAGTGCATGTGTATTTACTATACATATCTCAAAACCTGACTCTATCCAATGCAACCATAGACATTGGAAAGGTTGAACAACAAGAGCTAACATTCACAACAAAATCCCATTTCAAATCATTAGCATGATTGTGAATATCACCCTCCTTCCTATTTGAACATTTTTCAAAAACAAAGGACACTGCTTATGTCGCACTGAGATATTACCCTCCTTCCTATTTGAAGATTTTTCAAAAACAAAGGACACTGCTTATGTCGCACTAAGATATTACCCTCCGTATTTGAACATTTTGAAAAAATGAAGGACAATGCTTATGTCACACTGACAAAGAAATAAAAATTAGGTGTATATGCTTTGTCAATTTGACACATCTTACCTCTTCTCATATCAATAAACGTATTCCATATAACTTTTGTAGGACTACATACTCTGCATGTGAATGCACTCCATGACTATGCATGTTGTACACCATGTCTATGTAGTCTAGATGTGTGGATTCCTCTTGTTTTGATGGATGGATTCCTCGTGTTTTGTATAATTCTTTTGACGATGTCCATTTACAACCCACTTCATAATATAGTTAAAGCATGCTATTATCATATATGCTACTAAAAAGAAACTATTAAAAAAAACAAGTGTTTATTTTAATGCCATACCATGATGTTATGGGTGTTTACAAAAAAAAGTAAACAAAAATTTGTATTTATTAAAAACATGTATTTTATCCTTTCTCTTAAAATTGCCTAGGTACACCCACATTAAATCACATTTTCAAAATATTTGTTATAATACCAACCTTCCTAACCTTTTAACTCATCAAAACTATGGTTCTATATGAATGTTTCTCTTAAAGCTTTTTAAACACATAAATAAAATTCTAAAGCAAACTAAGTAATTTCTTACCTTTCTTAAAGGTCATTTGGTTTTAGTGGACTTTAACCATCACCATCATAACCATCATCATTATAAACACTTTATTTTTCTCTTTTATGTCCATATCATTTGTAATTTATTTAACTGATCTTTTAAACTATATAAGACTATGTTTAAAGATGTAGGGGAACATGGGTGAGACCCATGTTCAAATTTGATTGCAACACAAGCTTTTCACCAATTTGAGATTCATATAAGAGGCCATTATCAAAATAACCAACAAATTCTCAAACAAATAATTATTAAAATGATCTTATGATTCATTTAATAATACTAATATTAAAATTCCCTTTAAATTATAATTCCCCTTAAATTATTTAGACATTTCTATTAGTTTATTTAGATGATAAACTAATTATATCTAAGTGACACATTGTTGGGTATGTGTTATATTCTTTGCATGTGTGTGTGTGTGTGTGGAGTGCGTACGAATCTGACATTGCGTCTGTGATCCCTTCACCTAAGAGCTGCCCAGGTGTGCGTCAGGCTTTCCTAGGGGGTCCCGAGCGTTGTCTATGAAGCGTTCGGCCAGGCGATAGCCCGAGGGCTGGCAGTTAGTCGGCCTTGAGTATCATGACATCCCTGACATAGAGGCGGTGGCACAGAACAAGCACTCCCAATTTTTTGGCAGTTTTGCTATTTTTTAGGCGATTTGTAAATTAATCCCGGATTAGTATCTCTGAATACTGAAACATTGTATATATTAGTATGGCGAATGGTGAAATTGATATAATGAAAAAGAAAGGTTTTTCAGGTTGAGGGTTTTCGGTAGATCTCTGTGTATTACGTGTATGAGCCATTGATTAATTTATTATTGCTTAGAATATATATGCATTACTTTACTTGAGTTTAAAACTTACACACATCACATTTCTATTAGTTTATTTAGATGATAAACTAATTATATCTAAATGACACATCCCATATGGTCCATTAAAATAACATGATTTTTATTTTAAGATAAGATTTGTAAATAAATGATAGTTAAGTAATAATCGAAAGTTAGTTAATTTTATAAATAATAATTTTAATTACAAATTTGATAAAAATGATAAATATTAAGTAAAAAAATGTTAACTTATTTCATACTCAAAACAAAATGTGTTAAGAGATTAAACAACTTCTATACATAATTGTGTTTATCATCCCGGATAAGGATTTGAAAATCCCTTGTTTGTAGCTAAGTCTTAGCATCCTAAACTCATTTGTGGCCAAGTTATGCACCCACTCGGAAGTTATAATTTCCTTTCAATAACTTAGTGGACAATAAAATGATCAATTACTACTGATCTCATTTCAAGAGAAAGAGACATGCATATTAGAATTTTAAGATTCAATTAGAATCAGTGTGAAACATTCATTCCAATTCCTTGATAAGTGCATATAAGAGTTTAATAAATTCCCATTTAGATTACTCATGGACGCGCCACTAATATTTATTTATCTTTATGTATTTATCATATAAAAAGTTGAATGAACAAAAAATAAACATATTTGAAAAGTTAGACACACAAAATAAGGCAGCTACATTAGAGGCCTATAAAAATAGGGTTTAAGTACAATGATTACATTATGATTACACTTTTCTTCTTTTTTTATAAAAAATAGGGTTTAAGTACAATGATTACATTATGATTACACTTTTCTTCTTTTTGTATATTAGTATTAGCCATAAAGACCATATAAAATTGGATTGGAATAATCCACCAAAGCCAAAGAACCTAAATTGCTCATGGATGGGCGAAGGCAACTACATTAGAGGCCTATAAAAATAGGGTTTAGTAAATTGGAATAATCAACCAATGCCAAAGCACAAAATTCTGAAACCAAAATTTAATATAATCACAATGAATATATTCCAAAATTCATATCTGAAATACCATTGCCATATTAATGTAATAATGGTTCTACTAACAATTTTGGAAATTCAAGATTAAAATTTAATATTATATTAAAATAATATAAGACCAATTGAAGAATAAAAATTTAATAAATTATATTAAAATAATAAAAACACCATTGTGAAATTTAATTTGAACCTTCATGGTTTTGAAGAAAAGAATACCTTTACCAAGTCACGACAAGAACTTTCATAATATCCTCATTTTACATTTATAATTCACCACTAATTTACAACAAAGCATTTCAATTCACATAAAATAATTAATAAAAACTTTAACAATATTTCGCCTCTAATGGACAGGTTTTAGAATTATCATATAGAGGATTCTAACTCAAAGTTTGGCATTTTGACCATGGGACAAAAGCATGTATGAAGAATCTTGGGATTGCATTCATTTCCAAGAGAATCTTGTTGTGAAAGAATCTTGTTAAAATATGAAAACCGTGGATTTCCTCATCGTAGAGGAATATGTATTCGTCAAACGCGTCCTCAACTCGATCCGTTTAGGTGCGAGTGGGAGGAACATATTCAGACAAGAACAACCAGTCTCTTCTAAAATTGTTAGAGTAGGAGCTTTTCTCATCCAACGGGTCTGTAAAATAGCGAAGCGTGTGATAAGGACGACATGTGATAGGATTTTACAAGGACAGATGGCATGTTGCAACAAGCTCTGGACAAGCGACGAAATTAGTTGAGAACCTCTCCTTTAAAGAACACCTTCGGCGTAATTATAAAACTAGCATACCCGGCAGGAAAGGAACAACATAGGAAAAGAATAATATAATTTTTTTTTAGTTTTTATAAGTATATTATTTCATGAGTAGCATTGTAATGGTATATTAACTATGAGTAGAAAAAATGATTTGTTGCAAGGTGTTTAGGTCAAAGTATGTTTTATAGGTATTTGGTAGTAAATGTTTGAAACTCTTTCATATCATGTATAGAAATATGGACCAAGTCAAATAGTTCATGTATAGAAATATGATTACAACATAGAAGAATCTAAAAGGTATGCAACAAATAAGATAAGTGTGCCTCTTCTTGTTTTCATAGTGAGACATAAGCAACATTCTTCATTTTTTCATAGCGTTAGAAGGAGAAGGCTGGTGCTATTCGCATTCCTTCTATAGTAGTATTATGTTGTAAGTTTTAAACCTAGCAGTAAAGCAATGCATATAGATTTTAAGCAATACATAAACTAATTAATGGCTCATTCACATACCACGGAGATTTTATACCGGAAACCGTCAGTCAGGAAAACCTTTCTTATTTTCATTATGTCAGATTTCACCATTAATATACAATATATACAATGTTTTTAGGTGTTAAGTGATACCAAAACCCTAATCCATAACACCGGGATTAATTTACCAAATCGACTAAAAATAACAAAATCGCTAAAAGCCGTAAAAACCTTAAAAACAAATTTGGGGCCGCTGACAGCTATGGCAATAACCGGGGTGCATACACGCTACAGGACTATCAGGAAAGCTTGCCCGTGTACATGAACACATTAATGATATCGGCACCCACACACACACATGCAAAGAGATATAACACATACCTTGTTCTAGCACTTGTTGTTTTCTTTGCATCCAAGGGGATCGAGGGGATTATATAGTCAACAATCCGAGTCTGACCAATGCCCGTTGTTACTCTACACCAAGAGAATTTTCTATGCTCAGACTTTGTCAATGAATGCGCAACATTCTTCAAAGTGTCAGCTTTTGAGCAACACCTTCTTTTCTCAACCATGTCTCTCAAGAAGTGATACTAAACATCAATATGCTTTGTCTTGAGATGATAAGGCTGGGTTCTTTGCCGAATATTGCACTCATTTGTCACCGGTCTAATCTCCTTTGCTTGTTGTACCAACCAATACCTGAACACAATCTTTGTAACCATATTTCTTCCTTGCTTGCATGAGTGGTTCAATGTATTCCAACCGTAGTTGAGGTGCCACCTGTTGTCTTTTGCTCATCCAATGATTGCTCCTCAAATGGGTTAAACACATACCCACTTGTAGATCTTTTGCGATCCAAATCTCCAGCCAGGTCTAAATCAGCAAAGCCATGTATGTCCACCACTTTCTGTCAATCCCGGTCTTCTTGGTAGCACAATCCATAGCGGGTGGTGCCGCGAAGATACCTAAAGACCCTCTTCTTGTTTTCCAATGCTCCTTCCACGGTTTTGACATATACACGCTCAAAACTCCCACTTTACGTATGCAATGTCAGGTCTAGTACAAACCATTGCACATCAAGCATAGCTGCAATGGCATATGGAACATGGGACATGTCCTCTTCTTCTTCTGTGTCTTGGGACAGCGATATAAATTTACACCTATAGGAATAGGAACCTTGTTCGGTTTACTTCCATGCATATTAAACCTGCAATATGTTTCAACATATTTTCTTTGATTCAACCCGAGTTTCTTGTTTTCACGATCTCTTTCAATCTCCATTCGTAGAATGAAGTTAAGCGACCACCGAGATCCTTCATGTCAAATTTAGAGGAATGGTTGTGATTTCACCTCCTTGATAACATCCATGTTATTTCCTACCAACAACATGTCATCAACGCAACACTACATAAATGAAGTGATTACCAACACCTTAGAATATACAGTGATCAATACCTTTGCTGATCCAAATTAAGGATGTATTTTTCAAACTTTTGGTACCACATCTAGGTGATTGCCAGGGCAAGTATAGTGACTTCTTTAGCTTAGAGACTAGCTCTCTTTCCTTCACTACAAAGCCTTAAGGCTGCTTCATATGAATTTCTTCTTCGGATCCCCATGTAGAATGTTGTCTTCACATCCATTTTGTTCCTTCAAGATCAAAAGCAGCATCAATAGATAAAGAAATCTAATAGAAGTTAACGCTTATAGAAGAAAAAATCTCACCAAGTCAATTCCTCGTTACAGGAATAACCTTTTGCTACTAACCGAGCTTTGTATTTCTCCGCACCTTGCATTAAACTTCTTCTTGAACAACCATTTTCTACCAGCCAATTTTCTTCGACTAGAAGCTCAATATCCCATGCCTCATTCTTATCCAAGGCATCCATTTCTTCAACCATGGCTTCTTCCAGGAGTTTACTATCCTCACGAATTCCCAGCTGCTTCTTTGTGATTTCTTGGATCATCATCGATATTAGATAAAGCAAGTGGAATGAAAATCGGTGGACTATACCTTTACGGTTTATACGTCTCTCGATCTCCTCAATCTTTGGGGTGGCAAGGGTTCTTTTTCTTCTTCTCTTGCTTCCTCTGCTTCCTCTTCTTGGATAGTTCAGATTTTGCATCATCAACTCAAGCTCTATTTTCTCATTTTAGATGCTTAGTTGGTGGGAATTCTGTTTGGACACATCTTTTACCTCTCACGAGAAACAACATCGTAAGCGATTTTCTTGGTTTAAGGTTTTAAAGCTTATAACCTTTCACACCATCTTTATAACCAATAAAGATACTTTTTCAACTTTATTATCCGGCTTACTCCTATTTTCCTTTGGAACCGCGTGCATAAGCATCACGACCGACACTCTAAAGATGTTGAGAGGGGTTTTTCGGTCCTTACCTGCGTGTGGAATTGTATCATCAACGTGATGAAGGGTGATGATTGACCCGAGGGTAACATGTTGTACTCCTTTGCCTCGCCCATAATTCTTGTCCTAACTTGCCACCGTTGGATTGAGCATGCTCTTGCTTTTCAATAAATATCTGTTCATCCTGCGCTGCAACTCCATTACGAGGAGTGTATGGAGTAGTCTTACGCCTCGCTATACCACACTTCTTACGAATTCTTCGAATTCATTTCCTGAAATTCTCCCACCATTATCTTGTTCTCAATACCTTTATTTTTCTTCTCTATCTAATTTTCAACCAGAGCCTTAAACTCTTCGTTATGAGATACTCTGGATTTCTTTCTAAGAAAATAAATCCATGTGTTCTTGAAAAATCATCTATAGATGAAACATAATGCACAGATTTACCTAGGGATGGAGCAGGAATAGGTCCAGCATCACTATGTATCAACTCTAGATCCCCTTTGCTCTTGTAGCACCAGCAGGAATCTTACTTCGATTTTGTTTACCATATATGCAATTTTCATATAAATCAAAATCCATGGTGCAATTAGACATACCTTCAATCATACCTTTACCGTGTAGTGTTGAAGGCCCTTTTCTCCAATATGCCCCGGATCTTTGGTGCCGCGGCATGGTCTTCTTTTAAGGACGGTATTGGCCTTGTCTCTTTGCCATTTTCTGCTCAAGGACAATAGAGCTGTTACACCCATTAGTATAAGTTCTTCCCAACAACATGCAGAGTTCCTGAACTCCCCTCATCAACACCATTCTCGTACCACCATCTTGCAGTGTCCTTTTCAAATACAATTTTGCGCTCTTTGCATCCACTCAACTGCTTACAGTGGGCTCTAGCTAGTTTTGGAATGTGTAGAACCCAGGGAAGAGTTCTAATCCTTCCATCTTTTAATGACAACCAACCCTTCCACGTCCCAAGATTTTGTTGTCGAGTCATCTCTAGGGAATACATCACCACCATCATATTTTCATATTAAGAGAACCATTCCTGTGAGGATTCATATGGTGTAATATGCACTGGAGTCGATCAACCATACACCATGGTCTACATGTGTGCCCAGCCAGATGCTAAGGTAAACATCACCTCCTTCTTAGGTGGAGGTTTCACCTCCGTGGAAGAGGAATCATCAGAATCCTTTGGTTTCAACCTTCTTAAACTTACAATCTTTCTTATAATGCTGTTTTACCACTTCAAGCATTTCCTCAAAGATTTTCACGGGACTTAGATCTACCTCTAGATTTAGATCTCCATCCAGAAGGGAAGCTTACAGGTTCCTGTCTAGGGTATGCCTCTTACAAATAAAGCATCGTCTTTGTGACCATCCATGCTTTTTGCCTCATCTCTTCAAATAACAAGGATGCAACTACATCCTCATACTTCAATGTAGATTGAGGTGGTATTACCTATTGCTACAACTAGATTATCCCATGAGTCTAGAAAATAACATAACAAAGTTTTAAGTAATACACTTATCTTCTTACTGCACTTGTCGTAATATTAACGGATCCAAGTTGACTTACCCGAGGTATTAAAGGCATTTAAATGTTATGTCATAGAATCTCCATCTTCCATCCTAAGATGATCTGACTTCTTCGAAGAAACAACTTGTTTACCGGGGACTTTGATTGATACAAATTCTATAACTTATCTATAGTTTCTTGGCTGTAGATTCTCCTGAGATATTTAACAACACTGAATCTTCTAGGAGGGTTTGAATAGTACTCCTTGCTCTTTTGTCCGCTTGTCCCAATCTCTTCCTTCGACATACCGATGCTTGGTGTACTAGTAGTTTATTATGCTTGGTAGGTTGTGTACCCGGTAACTTTGTGTGCTAGTAGGTTGTGTACGGTTAGGCTGTGTACCAGGATCCACCCCGATCCATTGTTCTTTGTCTACAGAAGGTCCTCCATCTTCCATGGCTCAAGTTTTACCATTGAACTACTCTATCTCGATTCTAGATGAGCTTGCCATTCCTCTTTCTTTCGAATCTTCATTGCAAAAGCTCCCACTAAACCGGGGTTTATCACACCGGACCCGAATGAAGCTTGATCTATCAAGGCCAGGCAAACCCTCGGGGCTTACCCGGGGTTTCTGTCTTGGGTATGCCCTCTTACAAATAAAGCATGCTGTCTTGTGACCATCCATGCTTTTTGCCTCATCTCTTCAAATAACAAGGATGCAACTACATCCTCATACTTCAATGTAGATTGGGTGGGACTACCTATTGCTACAAACAGATTAACCCAAGAGTCTGGCAAAAGAACCTTAAAGTAATACGCTATCTTCATACGCAATCATAATATTAGCAGGATCCAAGTTGACTTGCATTGTTAAAGGCATTTAAATGTTGTGTCATAGAATCTCCATCTTCCATCCTAAGATGATACGGCTTCTTTCGAAGAAACAACTTGTTCTGAGGGGACTTTGATTGATACAAATTTCCCTAACTTATCCCATAGTTTCAGGCATAGATTCTCAGGACATTCAACAACCATAGAATCTACCGAGGCATGAGTGAATGGTACTCCTTGCTCTTTTGTCCAACTTGTCCCAATATTCCTTAGACATACCGATGCTTGGTGTCTTAGTAGTTTATTAATGCTTGGTAGGTTGTGTACCGATAGCACATTGTGCTTGTAGATGGTGTACGGTAAGGTAATGCCGAGGGATCCCTGGCGATCCATTGTTGTTCTTTGTCTAAAGAGGTCCTCCATCTTGAGATTCCATAACAAAGTTTTACCATTGAACTTCTCTATCGATTCTAGATGATCTCGTCATTCCTCACTCGAATCTTCATTACCGCTCCCACCTATTGGAGTTTATCCGCAGGACCCAAGATAAACTAGATCTATCAAGAACGAGCAAACCCTCATTAGCATTCCCTCTTGAAGCCAAAGAAGTAGTCTAATACGTAAGTTTAAGCGCAGAGTAAAGAAGTACATATAGATTCTTAAGCAATACATAAATTAATCAATGGCTCATGCGGAGTACACATAGAGATTTTTACGGAAACCCTCAACCGGAAAACTAGTCTATTATTTTCATTATATCGAATTTCACCATTAAACATACAATATATACAATGTTTTAGGTATTTAGTAGATACCAAAACCCTAATCCTTAATAGGGATTAATTTACAGTGTTCAAAGCCGCCCAAAAAATTCCCATTGCCGAGCAGTAAGTAACAGGGGGCATACCACCCCCATAGGACCCCCTAGGAAGCGCCCGACACAAACGACACAAATAGCACTACTACAAAGGATCGTCAGACACAGTTGTCAAACCTGAAGCACCCACACACACACACATGCAAAGAATATGTAACATCCAACTTATGTGACATTGCCATGAAGGTCAAGCCTTGGCGTTCAATGTGTCAATACCAATGGTAGACCTTGTCAAGGTCATACCTTGAGATTTATGTATAGTCAATGCCTAGGTCATCTTAAGAGGGATTTGTTTCTTATTATTCCTTTGTATGGGTGGAATTGGTACATGCTTTGTTAGGTTTGGTCCCATGGAGGGCCAATGTATTTATCAAATTCCACAACAACAAATGTTGGCAAATGTGGAGTGTTATGTCACATTGCATATACAATTTTCATGACTACTCAGAGCACCATTATTTAATCACCTTGGACCCATAAATTCGGGATAACATAACTTGTTGGCCTATACATAGAAAGATATGTTTTTTCCAATTGATCACCATCATGATGGTGTGCATTTGAAGCACCAAGTAATTCTGCAACATTGCATGTGATTGGCTTATTCAAGGATTGAAGCATGATCTTGTTATGGTTTTCCACAAGAATGTTTGTTGTGGATAGGTGGATTGAAGAATCAAATATTTGATGTTATTCAATGGATAAGAATCTGTCAGTTCTAGATTGAAGGAGGTTCCAATTATCAATGGTTGGTCTAGTATTGTGAGTGTTGGCTAACAACTGGCGGAAGAGGGATTGGGTGACAGAGATGCCTTGTTGACAGAATATTGTTTCCAACTTGACTATAGTGGTAAAGATTGTCCATATGCTCCTTCTTGGATTTTTTCCTGCATAAAGAGGTTTGCCCATTATTGGTGGTAGTTGACCCAAGTCACCCACACGAATTATTGAACAGGAACAGAATGAGCAATGATTTTTTTTTTTTTTGGTTAGAGTACAGTTTGTATTATTCTGTATAAAATTTTTAGATCCTATGAAGCTCATCTCACCAATTAGAATGTAGTGAATATGTTTCATATCTTCTTGGAACACTATAAGGAACTGAACATGTAAAGGCCTCATGTCCTTGATAGTAATCATAAGTCCTGCATGTATAGTGGTCACATGTATGTTAAATGTTGCAACTTTAGTAGGGGCAAGAAGCAATGGTGGGCTATGTCCAGAGGGTGCTTGAGAATATAGTGTTTCTTTGATGCAGTGTTTAAGGTAGGATTTTCCTGTGCCTATGGTGCCTTGGATGATCATCTTCAATGGTTCTTTTGGTTCTTTTGCTTGTAAGTGATGCATGATGATGTCGATTGCAGTGTGTTGATTTGTAGAAAATGTACTTCTTGAAGGACATAGTGGATTCATTTCTTGTAGTACTGTTGTATTCCTTCGATGATTGTTGATGAAGCTTGGTGCAATGTCTAATGTATCTTGTGATACTTAGAGTTGATCCCATAAGATTGAATTATTGTAACATTTCTTGTATAGAGGGTGTTTTTTCCTCTCAGATTTTAATTTTCTGTTGTAGCATAGAAGTGGGGTTTTGGCCATTCCGGATGAGTTTTATTCAAAATTTGCAGCCATAAGAAGAGTAGAAGTCATTATGAGGAAGAAGTCCATTCGGGCTTAAAATCAATGGCCCGAGAAGTCTGATTTCAACGGCAAGGATCAAGCGATGAAGTAGATCAACAGTCATCGATGTTCCGATTTACCAAAGTTACTGATATATAGCGTCGGAGAAAGCCTATATTTCAAGACTAAATGCAGATTGCGTTCGATCCGGGTGGCAGCATCAGTGCAGATCTAGTCCGCGTCGGCATATGACGATGAAGGTTCGAAGGGGTAAAGTCCCTAGTCATCTCATCTTAGAACCGGGCAAGAAACGCCAATAAGAGCCTTTGAAGCTAAACCTATGGATTTCATACCCAGTCCCCGTCGAGCGAGCCTGGTAATATAGGCATCCCTCTTCTAACATCAAATACCATCTCGACCATCCATCTGAAGGACACACAACGCAATAGCTGAGCCACGAGAGTGGGGCCTTGGGATTTTCATGTTAAAAGCGTCAAGGTCATCTCGATTCGTTCATCCATCATCGAGGCTCGGGCACATTTAATTTAAAGTAGCGGATCACGGACGGTCGTGATCCAGGCACTCCAATTCACGGACAAGGTCCAATTCCACACCCCCCCCCATTACGGCTTTAAAGAGGGAGGGTTAAATCGAATAATGTACGCATGCAGGAATGACCCAAGTCTTCGGCGGTCGGTCGTATTGAATTCGGACCCCCGCCGGTTACGCCTTTAATGGAGGAGAGTGCGAATAAACCACTCTAGCGGACCCCCTTCTGTGCGTGTCACTTTCACGAGTGCGTCCTCCCCACGTTGCCACCGTTCTCCACCCTCGCCACCCTCTTCCAGATCATCATCCAACTTCCCTCTTTCCATTCACATGGCCCCTCCTCAACTCATCGCCCTCTCGTCTCCCGCCATGTGTCCCTCTCACTCCCGGTCACCTCACACAGCCATGATCATCCCTTTTCTGTATTACACAGCAGTCATCCCTTTACTTTCTGTGTCCACACAATACCCCGCACCACACACCTTCCTCCTCTTTCCCTATTGGAGACCATTGGCATTCCACCGGCTTATATCCCGGCTCATTTCTCTCCACATCACCTCCACGGTGTTGATGCATAGCTCTATCATACCCTTTTCACATCGCCATGGGGGTCCCTACGCGTGATCGGCGACATCCAAAGAGGCCAGTTGGTGATCCGAATGGCACCGTAGGGAGACCTCCGCCCGAGTTAACGAGTTGCCGTCCCAAGCGATTATTATTGGTTGTTGTTGGTGGTTGAGCATCCTCTCCGCCATAAAAAGAAAGTCAAGCAAAGGACTAAAGCTGGTCGATCATGCGCAGCGGGCGATTCACGAAATATGATAAGCGTCTGTCTTGGGTGCCGCGATCGTCCGGAGTCACGCATCATGGTGTCGGTATCTGAGCCTTAACTAATCTTTTGACGTCTTGTTTTCTTTGTTGTTGTTGTTTCGCGTATATGTAAAGCGGTTTTGCCATTTTTGTAAGCATCAATGATTAAGCAAGGCTCTTGATTGTAAAGTTTTTGATGTAGCGTTAGTCGCTCACGGTTATGTATTGGCATTTGAGACTTCTTACTTTATGGATGTCGGCCTCTTTTCCATCTCTTTGTTTACCTTGCGTCAGAACAGCTCCGAGGGAAATTCAGGAGGATCAGGTCAAAGTTGTGCTATTATGGATGATGTAGGTTGGATCACTAATGATCCATGGGGTTTCTAATCGGTTCTTGTGCTTTCTCAGCGGTGAATGGATCGAAATTTGAGGATCCAGTCGAGCCACCTTCAGTTCTTTGAAACTTCGAGGTCAAGAGGATCTTGTCTTAGGTTCTTCCTCCTCAAGCTACCGAAGGCCTGATGCCCAAGGCGGTCTTGCTCACTCATCTCATTAAGTCTTCCATCAATCTATCTTATACTCAACTTACTTGTGAAGTTAAGGTCGAACCTCCCTTGTTTTCTACACACAAGGCCCGGTTTTCACAGTTAAAGCTATATCTTCTTGGTCTCTATCCATTCGATCACCCCATCAAAACTATCATTGACCTTATAAAACTAATGGGCGTTGGGCTCTACTCCTACTACAATACAGGAGTGACCCGGCTAACGACTGCAGCATCATTGTCGGGGCGAAGTTGAAGAGATTTTCCACGGGCAAAAGCGACGGTGAGCCTGCGATTGAAGGTCATTGAGCATCGAGCCTTACCATCATTTCTAACATGCACTGGCCGACTCCAACTGTGGCGACTCAGGAACATCCTTTGTTTAGAACGTATTTCGCGATTGCCCTGCGAAAGGCCGATGAGTAGCTTTCTCTAGAAGGTTTCAGTAGCTGCTTTATCAGCCTGAGAATCTTCCTGGAGTAACAACAACGTTAGGATCTAGCCTTTGATGGTGAACAAGG
This sequence comes from Picea sitchensis, assembly GCA_010110895.2. Classification (NCBI taxonomy): domain Eukaryota; kingdom Viridiplantae; phylum Streptophyta; class Pinopsida; order Pinales; family Pinaceae; genus Picea; species Picea sitchensis. The sequence continues at coordinate 66,980 of SNQJ01S0049887.1, read as the reverse complement.
ACCAGAGACACTTGAAGTTATTGCATCTTTCACCTGGCAGCTCCATGATTCAAGGATCGATTGGCAACTCCAATAGTTCGATATGGAAAATCCTTGTTCGTAGGTTTGCTCCTTTTAATTTTCTTATTCTGGTTTTCCCTAATGTTGTCCCCTCTCGAATGAATGGGGCGATTATTTTCCCCATATTTGGAAAATGTGAAGAGGATGACCTTGCTCAACACCTCGGTGAGTTTCATGAACTCATACATCGATGGGAGATACATCATGAGGATGTGATACTGAAGATGTTCATGTTCGTTAGCAGGGGATGCTCGTGTATGGTATCATTCTTTACCCCCCACTATCATTTCAACTACTTGGTGGTTCCGTGCAGCTTTCACCTTCTTGTCGGAGGTTGTATCCCTCGGAGTCAGTTGTCATAGCGTGGGGATACCACAACTATGTCGAATAGTGGTGTTCGGGCGTGAAACGTGAAGATGGTCTTGATGACACGGATCGAACTTCGGTCCTTTCTCATCCACATTCGTCTGCATCGGAGGTGGGTTATGAAAGCGATGAATATCCAAGGGGGGAAGAGGATTCCATGAGTGAGCTGATGGAGCAGGTGAAAAATCTCTCTGCCCAATTAGAGGGGTTGAAATATGAATATTGTGCAGAGGATTTTCCAGTCTGGGAGGAAGAAGATGACTTGAGTGAACTAGTGGAACAAGCGATATTCCCCACTCCCAAATCTGCAAAATTGGAATATGAAGACAATGAAGAGGATTTTCCATTCCTTGAAGAAGATGTCCTTAATAGACCTACTGATGAAAATGGTGTTGATCATTGCACAACAATAGAGGTATCATATTCAGCCCTTGATGTGCCTGTTGTCTCAAATTTAAATGAAGAAGCCATTGTGGAAGAGAATTGTTCTTTCTTCCTTCATGAGATTTCCCATGATGTATTTACATTCAGGATTGAAGAGAAGGATCGGGAAACCGTTCCCATTTCACAAAATGGGGGATTGCACAAAAAAGAGGAGGAGGAACCAAAGAAACAACTGAGTGCGCATTTCATGTTCTATCCAGAGCCAATCAACCCGGACAACTGCCTTTGAGATTAGTAGCTGTGTCGGTTGTCCTCCTACAATGCTTATAGAGATATTCAACCGCAATTGGACAACTATATAACCTGGGAGGCTACATGTCGCCCATTTTTTGAAATTTGCTTTGCTCATTCTATGACCCCATCGGCGAATACATGGAGTGGCATCGCACTGACCACCCTATTCCATATCAACTTCACACTGTGAGGAGAAGTTGAAGAGTGTCAATGGATTACATTTGTCCGGTTACACCATCATTGGTGATCATCAGCCGGAGATGAAGAACTCTATCGAGGGAAGCTGCTTGATTGGCTATGGTGGAGTCTTCTTTCACCTAGCCCATGTAAATATTTTATTAGCATTAGGACGGTATATAAATAAGCTCCTTTGAGCATGTAGCTGCTTTACTTTTGGGCCTATATTTTTAGAAGTGGGATGTTTTGAGCTTGACTCCATAGCACAACAACAAAGGAACTGAATCTGCAAAAGAGTCCTTAGAGCATCGCGGGGACGACTCTATCCCTCGTGGAGACTAATGTTAGCAACATTTCTTGTATAAGTGTTTTCCTCTCAGATTTTAGGCCTCTGGTGTAAAAGCATAGAAGTGGGGTTTTGAAAACCGGTCAAATGAGTTTTATTAAAAGTTTTGCAACCATAGCGTCGGCCGCCAGCTACGGAGAACTCCATTTCGGGGCCCAAATCAATGACGGCGGTCACGATTTTCAGCAGCAGGATCAGCGGCGAAGTAGATCAGCGGTCATCGGAGTTCGGGCTACCAAGTTGCCCGAGGTATAGCGTTAGAGAAAGCACCTATATTTCAAGACTAAATGCAGATTGGTAGATCGGTGTATGGTGCAATATCTAGTCACGTCGTCATATCGGCATTCAGGGGTTCGAAGGGTAAAATTCCCTCATCATCTCGTCGAGCGAAGCACTAATAAAGCCTTTGAAGCTAAGCCTTTGGTCCTAGCACCCGGTCACGTCGAGTGAGCCTGGTAATGAGGCAACCCTCTTCTAGCATCAAATACCATCTCGACCGTCCATCTGGAAGGACACCTTAATGGTGAGCCACAAGTGGGGCCCTTCGATATTTTCATGTTGAAAGTACCGAGGTCTTCTCAATCGTTCATCCATCAGTGAGGCTCGAGCACATTTAATTTAAACAGGTCGGATGGTGATGATCTAGGCACTCAATTCTGATTAAAGGTCCAATTCCGCTCATCGTTAAACTGTAGGAGGGGGTCGAAAGATGGAGATAAAATCTTCTGCATATCTGGATGGCCCAAGTCGGTAGCTTAGATCTCTGGTTTTGTATTGAATTCTACGGACCCCATCGGTTCTTGCTGTGGAGGGTCGAATGAGCCCTACGCTCTAGTGGAGCCCCCTTCTGTTGTCAGCATGCGGAGTCATCCTCCCGTTGCCACGATTTCTCCACCCTCACCGCCACCCTCTTCCCCATCATCAGTCCAACTTCCCTCTTTCCATCCACATGGCCCCTCCTCGACTCATCGCCCTCTTGTCTCACACCGCCATGTGTCCCTCTCTCGATCCTCACACGTATGATCATCCGCATTTCCGTGTCCACACCGTACCCAGAGTACTCCACCCACCTTCCTCCTCTTTCCTATTCCGGAATGGTAGCATTCCTTAGCTTATGTCACAACTCTCATTTCCTCTCCATCACCTCCCGGTGTTGATGCCATCACTCCCATCATACCCTTTTCACATCCGCCATAGGGGTCCCTGCAGCGGTATTCCAAAGCAACATCGAAGAGATCGTTCCGGTAGTCCGGGTGCTGTGCGAGGAGACCTCCATTCCGGTAGAGTTAACTTGGTATACCCAGTCCCAAAGCAATTATTGTGGTTGTTCTTTGGTGGTTGAGCATCATCTCCACCATAAAAAGAAAGTCCAGCAAGGGACTAAAGCTGGTCGATTCATTTGCAGCAAGATAGTCTGAAATCTGATAACATCTATCTTGGGTGCATGATCATCCAGAGACTGCATGCGCAGAACTATCGGAAGGCATGCAGACGTAATGTTTTTTAATGAAGCGTCTTGTTTTGTTGTTGTTGTTGTTTTCGCGTGTATGTAGGCGCTGCTGTTTTGTAAGCATCGATGGTTGAGAAGGCTCTTGAGTGTGAAGTTTTGATGAAGCGTTGGTCGCTCCGGTTATGTATTGGCATTTGAGACTTCTTACTTTATGGATCGCCGGTTTCCATCTCTTTGTTTACAGCTAGCGTTAGAGCGATTTCGAATTGGAGGATCGATTGAGTTCGCTATAAGGATGATGTAGGTTGGATCCTTGTAACAGTTGCAATAGTGCTTGAGGGGTTTCTAATTAGTTCTTGTGCTTTCTCAATCTTTGAATGGCTCAGTGGAGGGGATCGGTCGAGCCACCTTTCGATTCTTTGGATGTTCGGGGTCAAGAGGATCTTGTCTTAAGAAACTTTCCTCCTCAAGTTATTAGAGGCCTGATGCGGGGCAATCATGCTCACACTCATCTCATTAAGTCTTCCATCTATCCATCTTATACCGACTAACGTGGAAGTTGGATGAAATTTCCACCATTTTCTACACACCGAGGGCCCAATTTCCCGAGTTAAGCTATATCTTCTTGATCTATATCCATTCTATCACCCCATTAAAACTATAAGTGACATAAAACGCTGATGGGCGTTGGGCTCTGCCTCTGCAAGCAATCCAGGAGTGAACCACGACTCTAGCGGTGGGAAGTGTCAATCTCTCGAAGTCCCAACATATCAAGAGAAGTGAAGTTGATATTGTCGGTAGGGACCAATCTTGATAAAGACTGCCATTCATTCATCTCCATGTTTGGTTGTATGTTGGTATGACTATGCTCATCTTCAGATGTTTGGTTATTAGGAGTGGGCATTGGGATGTGGTCAACATGCCAGACATGGTAGTGATCTCTTATGGTCTCCCAAGCAGCCATAATGTCTTCATTTGAAAGGCTTATATCTTCAAAGAAGGAACGAAAGGGTTTGCATAAAAGCATCTCACTCCAACAGAACTCAACAAAGTTGTGTTGATCGAGAGGGGTGAATGGAATTATCAAGTACAATTTAAAACCTTTTCAACATACTTAAACCATTCAACTATATCAATGAGCAATGAACAATGAGTATAAAGAGTTACATAATGCATCATAATACACCATGCACAATATATGAAATAATCAATAGTTATTGTTCAAGGGAGTAATGACTTCAAAAGGTAGCTTCAGCTTCCAAAATGTCGACTTAAATAATAAGGGAAGGATAAACCTTCAAGAGGAAGATACAATCCTCAATATCAGAGAGAGAGTTGAACTCTCCATCCCTTGCCTTCCTTCCACCCAAGAATATATGAGATAATAAAACTTTACATTAAATCATCACCATCAATAATCATCATCATTAGAGACGATGGTATGAGACTTCTTCAATTTACGCAATTCTTCAATTCTTGGAGTACTCACGATCCACGTATAATATTACTTAATGTTTTCTCTGAAACTCCTCTAATTTTTCCTCCTTGAATCCTCCCAAAATAAGTTATAGAAAAAGAATGGTAGACTTTATTCAGTCACGGTCTATTAGAGGTAGAACTTGTCTAAAATGCCCGTAGCTCAATATTTAACATCAGATTTTGAAAATCGTACAAAAGAAAATAAAATCCATACTCTTTCCAATGAAATTAGTCCCATGTCATTTAGTTCTCGATGAAAGTTATGATTGTTTTACACGGAACCCCTGTTTATTGATAGCCGAGATTTTGGTCACAAACCCTATCTTCCTGAGTGTATCTCCATAGTATGATGAATCAAGAGTTGAAATTTTTACGAGGAGGTACCTTGATATGTCTTCTCAATACCATGTGATTTCACCATCTGAATGGTTCTAGAAAAAATTATAGCAAAAATGGTAGATATTTTGAAAATAACATACCTTAGAACACATCACTTAAAAAGAAGCTTCATCCTCCCTTGAAATTAGGTCTTCTTTTTCTTCTTATTTCCTCTGAGAATTCGACTTGTATCAAATGAATGTATAATGATTTTTATTTACCATTTATGTCACTTCAACTTTTAACATTAGGGCCGACTGACACTTTCTTATTTTGTAATTCTTTTCTTTAATTATCTTGGGGCCTACATGTACTTCCTTCTTCAATTCACTTTGTCATCTTCAAAAATTCATTTTCTCCTCAACCATAGGGATCCATGTGATGTTCTCCTCAACCATGAGGATCCATGTGACGTGCCACATACCACCAGAAACAACATGATGTATACTATCCATCCATGGGTGTTGTATCTAGATGTGCATTTTCCTTCATGTCCAAATACCTTCATCAATCTTGCGGTCCAAGACCCATGACTAGGGTTGACATCAATGACAACAACCAATCTTCCAACAATTATCAGAATCTTTGCTTGGAATGGTAGTGAAAAGTGAACATACATGGACAATTGCGGGGATGTTTCTTTTTTTCCACTTTTCATTTTTTTGTGCTTGGTTATATGTCCAATGTTTTGCAAGGTCAAACAAACATACGGGGTCGAAAAACAGGACGTATTAAATATGCATCAATGAAAGTGGATCTAGATAAGTAGTTAGGAAAATCATAGGAGATTCGACGAAATATTTTCCGACCAACATTGAGTTTGGTGAAGGTGTGGTTGCATGTGACAAGGGGACATTTTTGGAGCATATGGCAAGTTTCTTGGGCACTTATGTCAAGGTCTACAATTTCTTCTGAGTGCAAGCAACTATAAGCAGTTGAGGTGGGGTCATGTATGTTTGACGTAGATGCAATTTTGGTCAACATATGGTGGTAGGTCTCTGATCTCCCCTCTTCTTTGGAAGCATATTTGGCAATGTATTTTAGAACTGCATAACGAGAGAGGACTGGTTGGCAATCTACATTTTCTCTCCATGCTTGGAGTATGTTAGAATTATGGATAGTGAGGCGCTCATCATTGCATGCCGACCGATATGTCTTTTGACCCATTTCATCAATGTAGAGTGATGACTCCATTTGTACCTTTAAAGGGAATTTATACCTGCATTCGAGTGTAGTTCCTTTTCTACGGAGACATGTTTTCTCATTGCACTTTGTATGTCTTTGAACTCGATTTAAGAGTTGTTCATAGTCCTCAAGTGGGTTGGTTGCAAATATATCCTTTGTATCTAGTAAGAAAGGGTCATATTCAATGGATTGATGCATAGCCATGTGTGTGTCATGGTGTTCTCTAGGATTCCAAGTTGTAACATAGTTATCAAAGAAACTCTTTGCAGCATAGATTTGATGTGGGTCTTCCGAATGTAATCTTTCAATGTTTGGATCATTAGAAAGCCGCAGAAATCCATGTATATGTGCAGAGCCACGATGTTTCCATTCATACCTGCAAAAGGGATATGAAATGATTAGTAAAGAACATATAAATGTATAGGTTCGGTAGAGGTAATTGCACGTAGTATACATTGTGTACCTATACCAATAGTCAATTGTGTGCATTTTTTTGGTAGTATCTCCTCATGGAAGATTGAAAACCTTTTGTGCATGTAAGCAGATACAGTGTGGGGGAGATCAATGACATTGTTTGTACGCCAACGTTGGCGAAGCATTGGGTCAAGAGGTCTATCCTTTTGCATAATTGTGTGCAAGTTTGGCCATTTTGTGCATGTTGCATTGAGAGTCAAAAACAAGGTTGGGCATTGAAGTTATGTGATCATGTCCATTAGCTCAGTCCTTCGCATGGTCTAGAATTCTCTAGTGCCACGTAGATGTGATCCCAAGCGCAGGACTTGTGCTGGGAGATTGTATGTAGGGAGTTCTTTGAGACGTGCATGCAATTCTTGAATTGTGGTGGGTGTGTTATGATTTTGTCATTGTTTGAAAAAAAATGTAATTGTTGATTGACTTCGATGGCGCATAATCAAATTGTAGAAGTAGTATCTGAAACGAGGATGACTTCCAAACCTATTGTCATGGTATCTCATTAAGTGTAATGCATAAGTATCAAGTGGTATGTTTCTCATGTGTGGTTGGCGAGGAAGAGCATCTCCAGTGGGGAAAAGAGCAGGAAAGGCCATGTCGAATAGACCCTCTGTGTTGTACTCATTGATTGGTGATAGGCCAACTATTGGCCATTCAATTGTATTTGGTGAAAATTTATATGTAGTGTTAACAAATGCTCTTATTCTTTCCAGTTCCTGTTGTGTATTAGGCAATCTAAAGGCAAAGGAAGACATTGGTTGTTCATCTTGGAAAACATCATGGTGTTCTAAAGAGATATTTGGTTCTTCAGTGGGAGAAGTCAAAGTTTATGTAGAGACAGAATGGAGTCGAGTGGAGACATTGGTGCGCGTAGTGGGAAGTGAGGCAAACACGTTTTGGTCAATTTGTACGCCACTGTAATATTTGTCATGTTGTATCTTGTAGAGAAATGCATTGATGACATGCGATTTTGTCACATAACAATCATAGCATTTCCCCTTTCCTCCATTTCTCTTGACATCTAAGATATCAAGTTCTGAAAGGTGATGGGGCAAGAAAGTCGCTATGTGGAGGAATTGTTGCAGGAAACTAATAGTGTGGCCACTATATTGGTATTGTCCACCTCGAGCATGCCTAACTTGCAAGATGGGGCTAACTTGAGCAATTAACATTTCCTAAACCTCTGCAAGTATTGACAAAATTGTGGGTTGGTCACCAGGGTCCATATTATTCAATTTGGAGAAACGATGCCCATTATTTTCTCTATGACAACAAGTACAAATGTGTCCATTCAGAGATGGGCGAGTAGGAATTCCAGGATATGATTCCATACATGCAGTGCATGTATGTATGTTAGACAAGGAATCAATACATTTTCGGAAAGAGTGGGAAGCATGTGTATGGGGTTGAGGTTGTAGAACACGTGTTGGATTCCACACAAGGTTGGTTTTGGTTTATAAGTGAAGTCTCTCTAAGTTTATCCAAGTTGTTTTTTTTTCTTTTTTTTTTTTAGAATATTTAATTCGACGTTGTTCATTTTGTTGGATCCTAGATGTAGATAGAGGAGTAGTGACTGAGCTAGTGGTTTTTATATTAATAGTGTAATTGTTCCATCTATTTCTTTTTTTTTGTTTATTTATGTAGCCTGAAGTGTATGGCGTTGGCAATTGTATAGAGTCTTGTTGGGAAGTTGAATTTGTGAAGATGTTATGTGTGAAGTATTTGATGGCATGCTTTTCTAATGATCTTGAGAGACCTTCACCAATGGTGTTTGTTGTTGTAGTTGGCAACATTGGGGCAATTCTTGTGCCAGATGAAATTTCCTATAAGAGAAAAAAATAAAAAAACTGTAGTTAGAATTCAAAGTGCTTGATATCACATTTTGTATGTTTGATTTTGTAAGTATATTCTTAAAATAGTTATACAAACAAAAAAAAAAATTAATATGTTTTAAGTGAATGCATAGGTTGGATTTGTTCCATACAAATGTTATAACGAATATAAAAAAAACTCCAAAACAAAAAAAAAAATTATATAATATGTATATGCACAAAAGCAGGGAAATTACAAGTCGGTGTTTGAAAAAAACAACCATAACACTTTGGAAGCACTATTTATCCAACAATTAAGGGATCGGGATGTCCTCTTTTGGCTTTGATATGAGATCAATTTTATCACATGCAATCACAATGCTTTTGATTTGTTTTTTATTGGAAAATGTTTCTTCATGCACTACAAGTTTGAACAAGTAGCTATGAAAGAACAACTTTCCAAATATGTCAGTGATTTTTTTGGTATTTACCTCATATTCATATTCATATAACTTCTTTGCATAAACACCTATAAGTTGTTCGACAACTTCTTGAAATGTTGTAACATTGATCTTTCTTGTTTGGTATTCAATGTTGAATTGGAAAATGTACCTATACTCACATTCAAAAACATGTTGATTGCACCTTTGGCAGTTCCAGACACCATCTTCAATAGGTGTGAGTTTTTTTTTACACTTTCGATCTTTGAATGTAAGTGGGCATGCAACATACCAACAACTGTCTGTATTTAAAGAAACCATAGTTGCCTCAACCAAAATGAATGTAGGGTTTGGACCTTTACCAATTCCCTCATTTTTTATGTCAACCAAGTGTTTTTTAATAGAAGGGTGCCCTCCTGAAGCTCCATGTGTAGATAAGGAGTGACAAGTTAGATTTGTTAAAGGGTTATCAAACCAGGCTCTCAAATATTGGGCTTCTTTGAGAATAGGATTGATGGAAAGTTGGGATGTGAAGTTTGTAGTAATTGATATCCTATAAAATTCAATTACTTTCACTGCTTTCAGAGCAATTATTGGAAAGGTATTTGAGATAGAATATTGGTGTCGATTATGTTTGTTGCAAAAGATTCCTCATAATGTGACCTCTATACTATACCCTGACATGTCTTTTAGTTGGAGGGTTCTCTTATGTGTCTCTATTCCATTCTTTCTCATGATGGTTGTTAAAGGGCTAATAGAGATAGCAATTCCAATAATATCAACTATAGAGTTGTTGACCAAAGTCGATACCAAATTAATAGGAGTGAATAGAAAGTTGTGGTTTGATATTGAATGATCATCCTCTAAACAGACTTCAATGGTCGAGGTAATATCTAGAGTTATTTCCCAATCATTTTTTAAATGATTGAATTCTTTTTTTGCAAGCTTGATGTACCCTTTTGAAATGATGTAAATTTTGCCAATATCTATGGAAATATGGAATTTTTTTGCTTGGATGTTGAAGCATGTAATGTGGATTTCACCATTTTTTGCATCAATAACATCGAAGATAAATACATGGCCAAGTCCCTTAGCATTGGTGAATGTGCGTAGATCATTTTTTGAAAATACTCTGATTTTTAGAGTCCATTCCTTTAGGGATGCATGCAAAGCTGCAATAAGTGTAATTTTTTGGGGTGTATTAGGAGGTTCTAATGGTAGTTTTGTAGAAGAACTTACATCTTCTATCAATGTTGGTGCACCAAAAATGTATGCTTGAAAAGTATGCACTTGGATTTCATGCACTATCAGAATCTTGTAGAAAGAGTAAAAACAATGTAAAATTAGCACTTGCATTATTGGTAACATAGTAGGGAATGTAAAATGTGGTTGGTGTGTGTGATGCATGTAAAAATTAAAGTAATGTATAGAGGGAAAATCAAGATAATAATTGTATAAACTATAACTGAGCTTGAGCCATGTGAAGAAGGTAAAGTGAAGACATACTTGTTGTCTTAGATAGATCTACAAGTGAAGACATACTTGTTTTCTTGGATAGATATACAAGTGAAGACCTGTAGTTCAACCAAGGACCCTTTTTTTATTTGAGATGACATGAAATAGTGACCAAGTGTTGAGGAAAATAAGCTTCACAATGTATTGGCTCCATCAGATAGGACTATTGAGTAACAGTCTTCTAATGTTGATTTGAATTCCACAATTTGTATAATAGGACTGGAAATACGCTCTCCATTTCCAATCCTTGTAAGTGAGTTTGTTTTCAAAGAAGATGCCATACCTTTGATATTGTTTTTTAAAAGTGGAAGTACAAGGGAATTGAAATACCACATAGGAAAAAAAAATCAAGGAATGTAGTACGTAAAAT
>SNQJ01S0049887.1:6243-49400 GCA_010110895.2 Picea sitchensis | reverse complement strand
CTTGTGATAAGTTGTTGGTATGTACTTGTATCTTCATTATGTTGTAATATGAAGTGTACCTTTGCTGTCCAAATATTGTGCATTGGAGATCTGAAAATCAGACTTATGTTTCTCATGTTAATGGTTAGTTTCTAAGGCTCTCTAGTATGCTGATTTATCATGAAAAGTTAGCAGATTTGTTAAGTGATTTAACAAGCTAAAAGGGCCTAAGGGGGCATATTTATGGCTGCAGTAAATCTGTTGTAAAAAATATTTTCCAGATCTGATTTGTGAAACGGGTTGAGCCCTTAGGGCCGTGAATCTTCTCCCACTGAAGTGCAATGTTTCAATGTTTATTTTCTTGGGCCGTTTAGTGGTTTTGGTTGTACAGGAGTGAAATATATGCTGCTATAATTAATATTTCAGATTCAGCCATAAGGCTGAAAGTTCATAAGAAACAGATCCAGGGAAACTCAAGTATTTGAAGAAATTTGAGGTTCCTAAGGCTGCCCAACAGGCCTGTCATGTGACCTCTTGTTGGGCACTAAGTTCAAGGTACTTTCAAACTGTTTTCTCACTGTTTTTAAGACTCTTTTCTCACTGTCCAAAACAGCCAACAAATCTGAACTTTACCCACTGAAATAACTGCCTTAAGCTTATGATTGCATGCTCTTTTGGTGCCTCTTTGTGAAGGGTTTATGTAGGATAGTTTTGCTGTCCAAATTAGCTCTTCACATACATCAAAACATACAATACTCCTCTAGGATCTTTAACACCTACTAAGCTGAAAGTAATAAGCAAACCATGACAAATGAACACAAGTGTTTTTGGTCAAAATGACCCTAGAAAAACCCCCATGGGGAAAACCAGTAAGAGAGATAGATATATTATGGAGATCTGAAAGCAAAAGCTACAAGAAGTAAATACACAAGGAACCTGATACATTGAAAAGCTCTTCTCAAGCTTGTAATGGAGTCCCTCTAACTTGTGCCTACTAGCCTTAGAAGAATGCGCCCTTTGCCTTACAAGAGTGTGCCCACTCCAAGTTTGTGCGCCCTCAACTAACATATGCACCCCTTGCATCTCACAATGACGCCTAAGCAAGCTTTCCTTCACCTTGCCTTGCACCCTTTCCTGCTAGAAGTGTGCCCAACCTCAAGCTTGCGCCCTTCTCCATACCTTGAGCCCTTAGCATCTCACCAAGTGCGCTCTTGAACTCATGCGCCCTTCTCCTCTCAAGAAATGTGCCCAAGTTTTCTCAAACCCTCACTCCTCTCTTCCTCTCCTTCACTCCAATCTCAAGAGTGAACAATGAGCCTCATTTTGCCTCCTTTGCCTCCTTTAGCCTAATCTCAAGGTTAACCTAGAAAACCAAGGGCCCAGATTAGATCTAAGTCTTTCTCCAAAATGAATGGATGAGATTAGATCTCATAATTCACTTAAGTTTTCATAGTTCACTTTATGTTCATTAATTCACACTTAAGTGAATTAATGTCACTTTATGAAGTGAATAAAGTCACTTTAGACTTAAGTGAATAAAGTCAAAGTGAAATTATAACATAAAGTACAAGCATGAGGGTCAAACTTTCCCCCTTTGTGTTTAGAGACTCACAAACACAAGGGGTTTCCAAGGTACACAAATCTCAACAGTATTGAGGGGAAATCTCTGAGTTTGTCTTAATCACAGATTCTCAAAATATCCACATATACTCTAGTATGAATGATACGTTTAAGTAGCCATTTGCCTAGTGTTCACTCGACTTTAGACCAGGGCAACACTTTCCTTGCATTTCTCTACTCAAATTAAGATCTATCCTAGTCCAGCTTAGCAGTGGCAAATTTTCTTAGGTTAATGCAATTCATGTAATGAAAGCATTGTAATAATTGCATCCTTATAGCATCTCATTATTCCCAAGCATTCCACCGGGAGTGTTTCTAGCTGTTGTATTATTTATGCCTCACTTTCTTAGAGTTCATTTTTATCTCCCTCATCATTAGGCTAATGATGACTAGTAGACATTCTAGTTGGAAAAAAAAAGATAATCACCCTGGTAATCAAATAATGTACAAATCTCTAAAATGGTCTATAGTATATTCAATGTTATATCAATTTCAAGAGCAATGTGTCCAAGGCATCTAATTTTGTTACTTTATGGCTGCAATATTGGTTGAGGCAAGGCCTATAATGTTGTACTTGTTTGTTTTTTAACCTTGCAGTATTTCAATAGCAACATGACCAGCTCAAATGAACTTTAGATAAACTACAGTGAGAATTAGATTGATGGAAGATACCCTAGCATAGAGCCTCAAAATTCAAAGAACGTGAAGTTGTGTACTGTAAAAAAGGTGAGGAAGTTTATATGCCCTAGAATGGTAGCTACACTGTCTTCTCCACTTATTTAAACACAATCAGTTTCTTAAGTGGAAAACTGTATCAAACTGCTACCTGAAGAACAAAGTTGAAGCTGATGAATTTCAGACAATGAGCTATGACAGATAAAACAAGAAATAGCTTTGTTGCAAGATAAACCTCATTCAAGGCGCTCTGCATCATTTCCTTGATATTCAGATATTGCTTGATTATCATTAAATTCCCCTAGATTGTCTTCGGATAGATCATCTGCTTTCTTGGTAACCTCACTGCCTTTCTCCTTAACACCACCAAACTTCTCCTGGAAGGTAATCTTCCGCTGCAACCATGTCATGTGTGCCTGCCAAAAGTATGGACCCTATCATCAATGATCATAGACTACATATATATCTGTGTAAAATAGCATCTGATTTAATTTTCCTCCTTTTCTGGAGGTGAAGAATAAGTGACAATAACATCAAACATTTATAAAAGAAAAAAAATCAGACTGATATCAAATAATACAAAGTTTAATATACCCTTAGATCCAACAAAAATGCACTAAAGTAGCGATATATCAGATACTCAAATGCCATTGACATACTCTTTTCTTTAGACCTGATAAAAGACCTATTTCATTAAAAAAACAACACAACAATCTTTCATACACCACCTTTGTTATCAACCTGAGATCTAGGTTTTAGACTTTTAGTTGTTCTACTCTCACAGCTTTCCCATACTTTGGCATCAAATTGCACTCAACATTCTGAGAAACGCAATGATGTCACAAAAGAGGCTAATTCTCTTTTATTGTAGTGTGGAAGACTCATTAATCTTGTTTAGGGATACGCTTTCTTATTGTTGCAATTCCATAATATGGTCTTGCAAAAAAGAGACCAATTTTGAAAATAAGTTGATTGTTAAGTCTGCAAGGTATGAATCAATTCAAAGAATGGTAGCCTGAGTTGATACTTGCAACTCAAACACTATAGAGACAAATATAAATTGTGCTATTGGTAAGGGAAAATGAAGCTCTAGCATGTAATCTTGCCAAATACCTATAGATACAAGTACTATATTGAGCAATTCAGAGATCATCATTAGATAATCCCCAAGAGAAATTTAATCCAAATTGCATGATGACATTTGCCCAGGTAGTGAACTTAAAGTCAAAATGATGCTAAAAACACAGCCTACTCTGCAAGTGAATACAAATCCCTTTTGGTTCAAAAGGATGATGCTTCTAGCTTCAATTCCAAGATGTACCTAAAAGATGACAATTACTTGATGTGATTGTTAAAATTATACAGCTGGCATCCAACCAGCTCACAGCTGACAGTTTTTTTATTTTAGTTTTATTTATAACAACGTGGTTGGAAGCTGCAAGATCACATTCTTTGGAAGCTAAGCGTTCAGCTCTCCACAGTTGTGTATGTGTGTGTTTATGGTGCATAATAAAGGCAATGCTGCATACTTATTCTATACATTTCCTCTGTTGTGGCTGTCTCTCTCCCTCTGTGCTGTAGCTGTAGCTGTAATTTTTTTCTTTTCTTTTCTTTAACATGGTATCAAAGCCTGTCCAAGGGGAGAGAGAAAAGGCATTTGTGTGAGGAGACAAGATAGCCAGGAAATAGGATGGAAGTGCAGTTGTGTTGAAGCAAGAAGAAAAGTTTGAAATGCTGAGGCTATTACTCGAAAAGGAGTTTAAAATGTTTGAAGTAACTTGTTGAATCTGTTTAAAATGTGTTTACAGGATTAAAATTTCTATAATCCATGATTGAATCGGAAGCTGTTGCACATGCAAATCATGACCATGAAGAATATTTCAATAGGCTTTGTTACTCCCCCATGCCTAGAGGTAACTAAAGGAGAGCATGTCTCAAGGCCTGCAATGGAGAAAATGATCTACACCAGGATGGTGATGATCAGCATGTCTACGGATGGCAGCCCAGCAGCCCCCCTGATTTGCCTCCCAGTTGGATCAACCAAGGCTCATCACATTCAAGCAACCCAGAGTATGGAAGATGGTAAGCCATTGTCACCATGAGGTATGTTAGTCCTTATTTCATGCAAAGTGTTGTGCTTAATTTGTCGGGCATGTTGATGAGGATCTTTGGTTGAAATCGGATAATGGATCACTGGTTTGGGAAACTGTGTCAGTTGCTTTGTTTCACTTTGGTGGTTAGCTTTTGTTCCCTAGTCTCGTATTGTCACCACCCAGAAAAAAGGGATAGCACTGGGGGGCCTTCCCAAGGGTAACGTTCCGCTCCCGACCATACTTAACACCTTCCATCTTAAAGCCTTTCACATATCCTAAACTTCGGCTATGGTCCGCTCTCATGAAAAGAAGGGGTTGACGGCCCAGAGGTTGTTTCGCAGCTGCTATAAAAGAATAAGAAAATGATGCTAAAAAGAGAGTGAACATAGCAAATAAGGACCAACAAAAGCTGGTTCAACTTGAGCTCTACTCATTCAATGCCCACCCTGGTCCCAAATTCCAATGCTAAAGCTTGAAACCTTTTAAAGAAGACTAGCAAATATAATATGAAAAAGGCAAGGATTGGAAAGATGGCTAATAAAGGGGTTTGGCAAAAATAGAATGCAAATATTGGGTAACTCAAGAGCAAGTGCACCCTCTACAAAGGTGCTCATAGAGATGGATTTACTACACCATAAGCCATGAAGGAAGCCCTGAACCATATCATTTTCACACTTACTCTTGGTGGGTTTTTACTTTCCCTTGTCACACTCAAGACCTATCCCTCTACTTGGGTTATTTTATTTCCTGTCTAGGTGGCACAACTAATAGGGTTGGATGAAGACCCTCCCATACTCAAACACAGTAGCTCACATGGGGTCCTGGGTTGGCTTGATGCTTGAAGGGGATACTAAGGTGAATTATCTTACATGGCTTATGTCTTAAGTTACAACTTACTTTACATGTTTCAAGGACTGATAATTCTTATGAACTTTGGTTTACCTTGTCTTATATTCTGCTCTGTTTTGAATGGCCCTGACATGGTTCTTGAGGGACGTGTTGGGTTGTGCCCAGGACATTATGTCTTTATTACAAGATCTTGGCATGTGTGATGGAGAGCAGTGAGTCATGTTGTGACTCAACACCCTCAGATAGTGGCTCTCACATCCTTGGAACCTTGGACAATGGACAAATGAGCTTGGTTTGAGCAGTTCTGGTCAATATGCCACATACATGGGCTAGAAGCCCACAGGCTGGGCGGAGCACCCCGGAGCTCTTGTGCACAGAGGATGGGGAACATTGCCTTTGGAGGCACCTTGACATCACTTGGGGACAAGATTGCACTCCTTTTGCACTTGGACGTGGCCTTTGGAGGCCTATGACATCACCCTCTAGCCTTGACATCACCTTTTGGGGCTAGGGTTTGATGGATTTTGTGGTTCTGGAGGTGATTTGACATGAGGAGACACCTTACTTCACACTTTTGCACATTGGAGCATGCCATATGGCCTTTGGAGGCCTAACGTCTCACTCCTTGAGGCTTGACGTCACACATTTGAGCATTATGTCACCCTTCTAGGGCATGACATCACCCTTTTAGGGTTTTATGATGTATTTTTTTGTATTTTGGCATTATGATAGAGGAAAATTAAGGGATCGGCCCTCTTTCTATTTTGTAGTTGACAAATTATGTGGACAAATTGTATTAGGGTGGCCTCATATAAAAAGGCCACCCTCACATTTCATTTTTTATCATCAATTCTCACCTTTGTGAGAGATTACTTCTGAAATGTTCGCCCTATTGGGCTATCTAGCTCTTCTACACTCATGCTCTATGTTTGGGAAGTCAATTGTGGATGCTCTTTGCTGATTTTGGAGGAAATTTTCTGCAATTAGGGTTTTATCTCATTGTTTCTTGGTGAAATAAGTGAATTTTCTGCAATTTCATTCTTATGCTATTACTGTGTCATGATAAATTAACCTTTTGATGCTAGACGTCTTGCTTGGTGAAACCCTAAGAGAGGAGCATAAGTGCTTCCTCCTCTCGCAAGGTTAATTTTTTCCAAAATTTGTGAATGAATCCTTGCTAGGGTTAGATTCCTAAAGCCCTAAAGTGCTAGCACTTTAGGATTTAAGCCCTAGACCTTTGATATTTGATCTAGTTGAAGCATTAAGAAGGGAGAAAAGATTGCTAGATCCCAAACATGCTTGCACTCTAGCAATCCTTCTCTTCAAGGTTCAAACCCTAAAGCCCTAATGTGCGAGCACCTTAGATTTTGAACCCTACCTCTTGGTTTCTACTAGCTCAACCCTCAAGCTTAGTTGCATTTGCTGTTATAAGACTCCATAACCCTCAAAGGCATTGGTTTTAAAGCTCTCTTGTGGTGAAATTGATCAACAAACACTCTCTTTCAACTCTCTTAAGCTCTCTACTAACATTACTAACACTAACACTTGCAAACTTTCCTAATAACTTGCTGCTGTTAATAAAGTTTGCGACAGCCACCTGATAACACTTTGTTTTGCTGCATACACTCTTGTAAAGGTGGTCTAACCTACTCGGAATTTCTCTTAAACAATTGAATAATGTTCTATGTGATGCATGCTTAATTTTCATGGTTAATTGTTGAAATTCTGAGCTCTTTTTATTGCTGCTGTTACAAATTTATATTGCTGTTATAAGACTGGTATACTGCTGCAAATTTGCAACAGCCATTAGCAATCATCAAAGTATAGCGTCTTAAGAGGTATTTATTGCTTGTTTGAACTTGGAAATAATCATATGTATGTTATAAAGTGTTCTTGTTCCAGGCAGGTACTCAAACAGCTTCATACCTCTTCCACTACCTTGACCTAGACCAATCTTTGGGTGATCAAGCGAGGGGGCGGTAGGCTTGGCTACTATACTTGTTACTTTGATCCCTTGAGGTCACCAGGGAAGCCTCCCTTGTGGTCGACCTCTTCCACAACTAAAATGAGGGAAGTTCTTACTAAGGTGACAGTGGTAGGATCTTCCATAGGATTTGTAATTGTGCAAAGCCCCACCACAAGTGCCCAAATCTTGTGTAACTGGCTTCAAAGAAAACCAACATTATACCATTGATCATGAAGAGTAGTGTTGTGTCTAAGGTAGTAGCAGGCCTTCTTGAAGAAGATGTGAAGGATGAAGAGGTGAGGAATGGGTGATGCACATTTAGAAAAGTGACTACTGTCTGCATTCAAGTATCAAGAACCATTTTGGCTGCTTGAAGGTTTTACTTAGGTGATTTTTGCAGTGAGGCCAAACTGTAAAATCTTTGCCTCCACCAGTGGAAGAGAATGGTGAGCCTATTGTGGAGCATGTGTGGGGATTCTGGCTGGAGGAGGAGGTGTATGCAATGTTGGTAGTGCTGGAGACTCCATTGATTGTTAGATGTATTGGTAGTTTCTTTTTATTGTGAGGGAAATTTGCTGTAAAGGAGCCTAACTGGTTGGATGCAGCTGGAAGCTGGCAGCTTTCTTTTTTTTTTTTTTTTATAAAAATGTGGTGGAAGCTGAATGTTTCATATTGTCTGGAAGCTGAATGTTTCATATTGTCTGGAAGCTGAGTGTTTCAGATATCCACAATTGTATGTGTGTGTGTGTGTCTGTATGGTGCATATTAATGGCCATGCTGCATAGTTATTGTGCACATTTCCGCTGTTGTGGCTGTCCCTCTGTGCTGTGGCTGTAATTTATTTTCTGTTATTTAACAGTTATTGAAGATCCCACAGGTTCAATATAGATCCATATCTAGGAGCTGGGCCTAATGTATACGGATTGGACAGCCACCAAGCCACACTAAAATGTGGGCACCTAATAGATGCAGGGTTATATTAGAATTATCAGTCTTAAAAACTCGAAATAAAAAACAAAGTACAAACCATTTGTTCTCTTTCAGATTGTCCCATGAACATGCTGTGCAAGGGAGCACATATACACAACCAAAATAGAGAATCTCATTAATACACCATGAGGTGGCAAGAAAAGAAACCTTTAGGTAATCTGACCGCCAAAGACCCATGAACTTCTCAAAGGTCTTTGTCTTTAACATTAAAGATTTTAGTATTTTACTAATACGAACAACTGAATTTTCTTGGCAAACTTCAATTGCAACTATTTGAGGATTCTAAAAGCTTTCTCCAAACTCTGGAAGAGGGCATATATGAAGGACACCTGGTTTACAAATAAATGGAACCCTCCTTTTCACCTTTCTAAGGAGACTCGTTTGTAACTAGAAGTGCTCTCTCTTTTCTTTAAATCATGGAACCCTCATCTTTACCAATTATGAGGAGGATACATGTGATTGTGAACTCTCACTTTCCTTGTGTAATGGAATCTCTTCTACTTCATGAGGTTGGTCTTTATTTTCGGCCTTTAATGAACAATTTCTTATAAGATGTACATATTCATGGCATCCATTGACTAGACCAATTTGATATTCCATATTATCGCGATCCATGCAAACTTCGAAGTGAATCCTCCAAATCAGCCACATACTCTTAAAACTACAAATTGAATTGCATTCACTAAGCGCTGTTTCTTTTTCACCTTGGACGACAATGGTGGGGCTTGTTTCCAAATGCTTCATGCATTATCTAGCTCTCATATGCACTTCATCCTTCTCTCATCGCCATTGATACACATGTTACAGTAAACTATAGAATGATTTTTTCTCCCTGCCCTCAATCATACTAGCAAACTAAAGTAGAATTGAGGAAAGAGACGAAAGACACTTCAAGTTTGCATCATTTTTTTTCTTCCCTCTTTCATTACAAATGTTCAATGTTTTGATTCTTTGGCAAATTGTGGTCAACTCCTTCACCACAACCAACTCCTTCACCACAACCCAAATATTAACAAACACGCAGATTGAACCCGTATGGATAGAAACTAAACGATCCTCAGACTATAGTTTTCTTGCATGAACCTAAATTTGAACTTCCTGAATCCTCCAAATCAGCCACATACTCTTAAAACTACAAATTGAATTGCATTCACTAAGCGCTGTTTCTTTTTCACCTTGGACGACAATGGTGGGGCTTGTTTCCAAATGCTTCATGCATTATCTAGCTCTCATATGCACTTCATCCTTCTCTCATCACCATTGATACACATGTTAAAGCAAACTATAAAATGATTTTTCTCCCTGCCCTCAATCATACTAGCAAACTAAAGTAGAATTGACGAAAGAGACGAAAGACACCAGTTTTACATCATTTTCTTCCTCTTTCATGCAAATGTTCAATGTTTTGATTCTTTGGCAAACTGTGGTCAACTCCTTCACCACAACCCAAATATTAACAAACACGCAGATTGAACCCGTATGGATAGAAACTAATCGATCCTCAGACTATAGTTTTCTTGCATGAACCTAAATTTGAACTTCCTTTCTCGTGTCATTTTCCTTACTTTTTCTCAAACAAGACTACTATGCCATAGCTGCTAAGTTCATGGCCTACACGACTTGTCTCAGAGGAGCATTGCCTCTCCAATCAGAAATATCCATATCCTGTTTGCACACAAGAGCTGAAAACCTTATCCAAAAAAGTTGCAAAGAAAGTCTTCATCAATTTAGAAATTTGGAGCGGAGTCATCCTCTCAAAAAGTTTGTAAGCGACCTGTGTGGACCTCCCAATCCAAAATGAGAAGGTAGGTGCCTAATAAGCATGGTATTACATCCAAGCCTCGAGCTTGGCCCGCTCAAAAATTAAAGAAAAAATTAAGTTCCTTTTGCATCCATTAAATACTTCTAGAACATTTCCCACCTGAACTTCCCAGCATCTCCCACATGCCGGTAGAAATCGAAATGTGATCAATAGAGATCCCCATCGTAATAAAAACTATTGCTGAATATAACTGGATACCCTAACCCTAAAATTGACCTAAAGGCTAAAACCCTGGAACTGGCCTAAAATACTGTTCCCAGGGTACAGTTGAACTGGAGAAAAAGAATAAGTGTTTGTTGACAAGCTAAAAAAATCGATCCTCCAGTCTGCTTGTGTTTTTGGTTTCTTCTTGAACTTTCAATTTCAACATTCGAATTATTTATTTCATAAAACGAAAAACACAATTCCAGTAAAACAGCATTTTCATACACCCAGAAACTAGTCCCCACATACACGGAGACGTAACAGTAGATAGTCATTTAAAAAAAAAGTGTTCAACAAAAAACTGGGTTTCGTTCTAAATTTCAGATATATTGATCAAGCAATGCAGATATTGAAAACTCTGGATATCATGGAGGTATACAAATTGTGTATGTCAATATGGAAACAAGAGCCAACTTTAGTCTGTAAAGATTTTACCTGGAGGGCAGCAGCCCAAGTGATGAGGAAGGTTGCAGCCCAAAACCTCTTGTCTCGTAAAAACTTGGGTTCCATACCCAGAAGTAGAACTACCAGAGATACTCGATGGAGTATTTACAATAAGCTTTAAGATTTCGAGTGCAAAATATCAAATTTCTTGATTTGAAACTTCACAATTTAAAGGCTTGTTAAACACTTCCATCACCGAGTCACTCGCAAGAATTAAGCCAAATGGATTTCTTAGCAAGGTTGGCCTACTAACTTAACTGTCCTGCGATTAATTAGAGAATAACTATCTGAGTAGCGAGAGAGGAGATATAAGCTCTTCCAAAATGTCAATATTATATTTATGTAAACTAAATAGAGTATAACTATCTGACTGAGGGGAGATCGAAGAAATGTCATAATTAAACTTTCTCAATATTATATTTATGTGAATTAAAGAAAAAACATAATTACTTTGAGAGCTTTCGAGTTATAGTGTACTCTTTGATATCATTTTACCATTTTTATATGTCAGTGAAAATATGTGATGTTGTGTAACATATTTATTATGGAATTAAGTTTATGTATGTTTATTGTGAAAAATAACTTTATATATAAGTTATTTTGTTTATAATTATGTCAAAGGTGTTTTTTTAAGGGAGTTCTCTCTTGCTTTTTCGTTGTCTGTTCGCAACCAATTAAACATTGCCACCTACCAATTAAACATTGTTATTGATCCGGAAAAGATTTTTTAATGACTGTGGTTGAGTTTTTAATTGCATGTGTTACTTAACTATTTGAGAAGCTTAATGAAAGAATGAGGAAATAAGAGGAATTATGACAGCCATATACATATATGCAGATCTGAAATGAAGTAATAAACAACAAACCATAACAAGAGAAGTGATAACGGAGTTCGACACAAAATTGCATACGTCTCCGGGCTTTTGTCTCTGTGGGGGAGGCTTCTTTATTTCTGTTCAAAGCTCAAAAAGTACATCACAGCAGTGTCATTAGGCTACAACACTGATCTGGTCATATTCTTCCAGATCTCTAGAACCCAACAGAAGAAACGGCATGCAAAACGGATGACCGGAGCTCCCAGAAATGGCCCGCAAGTGTCTGCTCTTCAACAGCTTCCCTGCATAAAAATGGCTTTGGCTTGGCTTCCCTTCAACATAACTTTTCTCTGACTGTCCTCCTTGGCCTCAAACAAGCCTGGTTTTTATAGATCTGAAGTTGGTTATCCATCCCCAACTTCCTCCCAAAATCTGGCCTCCAAAAATGCCCAATATCTCCCAAAAATGGATAAAATCCATTAATTACAGGCATAAAATCAATTAAAAATCAAAAACTATATAAATAAAACCCAAATACATTTAAATACAGGGTGCAGCCCCTTTTGGCGCGCGCCCTTGGGCATATGGAAGTCTTCCATAGGGCCAGGCGCTCCACCTGTTGTGCGCTAGCCCTCCTGTCCAACTGGCTCCTGCTCTTCGGGCATGTGTATAGGACCGATGGGCTATGGATAGAGCCCCACACATCAAAAGTGGATAAGTCTTGATCGTATGTGATCGGTCGAGAACCAAGGGTTGGGCCCTATCCGCATACACCCCCAATGGTCGTTTGGGAGCGTAATATAGCCGCGGGTTGGGGCTAAGCCCCAGCCCTTTCCGCCTCCGACTAGCATTTTGAGTTAATTTAAATAAATAATTTGTCGTATACATAATAAGTAACACCAGCAGAGCGGTTGGCTAGCCCGACCCTGGCAGTCCGTAGCGCGATGGAGGTCGGGGGTTCGACTCCGGTGGAGACCCCAAAATTTTGCAAATCAATGAGCCAACCAATGGGTGCCACGTGGCACCTCAACAACCAATCAGACACTGCCACTTGTCAAACACTGGTTCATCCACTTGTCTGCCATGTACCTGTCCTGTCAGCATGCCACTGTACCTGCCACGTCAGCATGTTGACTTCATTCCGTGCCACGTGTCACCCTTACAGTGGTGACACATGTCACCCTCAGATTGGTCCAACTCACCTGTTGTACGTCCTGTCATCTGCCACGTGTCATCTCCAGATGTTGCCACATCATCTGTACGGTTGTACGCCCTATACAGTCAGCCTGCCACGTGGACTGTACGGACTGTACAGTGACCCCCCCTTTTTTTACTTGTTTGTGTTTTCGATCAGAATGCGATATTTTTCGCATACGGAGTCCGTTTGACGAAGTAAATATATGGCCGGAATCAGGAAGACGAGACGGACGCAATGGAATTGGTTTTGTCTGATTCTGAGCACTTTCATTTTTTAGCCTTTTTTAACCCTGTCAGGCTCCTGGATCCGATTCTGGATCAGTCACCTATTGACACATTGTCACCTATTGACACATTCTACATCTAATTAAACACTGCCACGTACAGTGAAAACGCTATTGTAATCTTTGTCATGTTTTGTGGCATATTCCTCGTTCGTGTAGCATACAGTTCTTCATCTACTATTAAAATTTGAGGATGAATTCACAGCGTGATGACACAACAAAGAAATTCCACCAGATCTCTTGAATCCGACTTGCAAATAAAATCTCACATTTTTTCCAAAAGTCCGCAGTGATCTGAAAAATTTCTTTTAATCCACGGAAAACCATACACCTGCAAAGGGGCCAGTGCCAAGGAATTCTAAATCGAAGAGATCAGAGCTCGAATCGTTGGACGCATCTACAGAAACTCAGGCCGATGTTAAATTCTCCAAAAATTCCATCCGTTTGGATCTCCTCCCTTAACTGGAAATCTCCTTGGTGACCAATCCATTTTGGCACCATGAAGATCGTTTACGTTGTGCATTGTTATGGGCATAGACACGAAATCTCTCGGCCAGTTTGGTTGCGTCGCTACATAAGCTATCAATGGAGAATCGAGAATCTAAAGCCTTCTCGACCGCAACCAAGAAACTTGAAGACTCCCTTGTACCTGCAAGGAAATGCACATGAATTCTGAGGAAACATTTTTGTTCAAAATGGTAGGGACTATTTTTAATAAGTCGATTCCATATCAATACCATAAAAAAAAGTGAACGTAATAGACATGTTTTCGATATTGATCACTTGATCGATTTTTTTATCAAATGCCACAAAAATTAATGCATACCCCCGAACCCATCAACTTCCATTGTCTGCATTTGTCACCATTTATAACTCTTGTCAGCACATTTAAATCTACCTGATGCAATTGAAGACGCAGTCAAATCTCAGTCTGGCAGCAGCTAAGAAGTGTAACTACTACACACAACTAAGAAGTCGGTTTATTAAGTCGATCGTCTGATCTTCTCCATTTTTCTATATAAAGACTCTTGGATGGACATTTTCCATTTGCATTATCAAGCCCTTTACTCTGTCTACATTCTTCTCGATCCGTTTGATAGCTTTGAAGATCAGTTTGATAGCTCTGAAGATCAGTTCCGCTCAATTTCATTTGTTCCTTTGCAAACCCGCCTACGTATATCAGGTAGGACAACGAATTTTACATATATAAATTTCTAATCTTATTTTATTTCATGGCATCTTTCATTTATATATATATATGTGTGTGTACTGTTTAATCTTATTTTCCTTTTCAACATTTAAAGATTATGAATAATAGCCTTCACTGTATTCCTTCTCCTTTTCCCTAAAGATGCTCCTTCTGCTTTTCCCTAACGATGCACGAACAATTAGTCGAGTAGTATTAGGCAACACCAAGAAAAGAACAGGCTAATTCAATATCATTTAGAATGAGAAGCTTTAATTTGGTGATAAATCATACCATAGTTGATTGTATCCATACTTTAAGTTGTCCCGCCCGTTGTGAAATTTTTGAAATGCACAATCATCATCATCTCGAAGAGACCCGAAATCATGCATTGCTTTTGCAGAGACTTCACACATTCAAATTCAAAATAATCTGCTCTGAAACTGTTTTTTTAATAATAAACAAATGCAAAAGAGAGCAAATACACATACCTGCAACAAGTTTAGGATATCAGTCGAGAAACTAAGTCGTAATTGCTTCTGCATTTCAGTTGCCTAGGGCTCTTGCGGTAAGGATTACCTCGGGACCTTTTGGCTTTTCTTCAAGTATTTTAGACCAATTTGCTCGAAATCCTGGCATAATGGTTGGAATAAGAGATTTGAGTTGTTAGGAATGTAGAATATGTTGCATCAATTTATGCATTAAAAAATAATTGAAATTAAAAAAATACGCCTTACCTCGCTGGAACGTGATGATTCATTTAGAAAAACTTGATAAGACCGACCATGGTCGTCCATGAATTCAACACCACTTGCCCTCGACTTCCGAGAAGATCCCTCCTTCGTTTCTACATGATCCAATCCATACTCAGAACACTAAATCTATATTTATGGATCTGGATATTGATCTATTAGTCCAATCTTTAATGTAAATGATTTGGAAACTACGTAAACAATATTATCGCCGAATGTTGTGAAACGTTAGTTATGTGTAGGAGAAATATAAAATGTAGAAACAATGTCATATGTTTTAATGAATTACCTTCTGTTGGAGAGTTGAAGAGAACCCTACTGACAGTAACATTGAGAACGACTATGATATTGTCGGAATTGGTAGACTTGAGAAGATCTGTTGTTGTGTGTCTTTTTCCATTGTTGTCGAAGGTGGAGGCATTGATCTTGGTTCCGTCCAGATGATCCAAGCTATATCCATTATATGGAAGAACCCTTGCTTCCAAGAGGCCATATCTGATAGTCGATGACCAAGGCGAAAGTTGATGTGGTTTGAAGGCATTTTGCTTCTCCACCCATTCATATGACTCCTCTACAAGTCCCTCATCCCATCCCATATTACTAACATATTTGGAGCCAGCCCTGCTGTACAAACTGACATTGATAGCATTTCCGCCTCCCAGGACTCTCGCTCTGGCCGAAGTCACTCCATCTTTTGAAATAAACGTCTGCGTTGGTGAAGTCTAATTGTCAGTCTCAAGCAATACCTTTCCATATGCATCGACGTTCTGGATGTTAGGATTTCCATAAGGAGATCCTCCCCTCTCCAATACCAAAACTGAATACCTAGAAGAGAGTGTTGTGGCCAAGGGGCAGCCGGCCACTCCTCCTCCAACCACAATGTAATTGTATCTTCTTGCGGCTGCTCTCTCCATAGAAAGTGTTTTGTTTAGTTCATTCCTGCTTTGTTTCCAGGCCAACTATGGATGCCTCTTTGGTATGCATTTCAGTAAAAAGGGGCAGTCGAAGGCGTGGGGCTAGTGGTAGCTAACGAAGACTGAGCGAGCGTAGGAGTGTAGGTCCATATTCAGATCATGCTAACTATCCATTTGGACGTCATGGTTTATGCAGTTAGCAACGTGTCAATTGAGTGTTATTGTGGTGAAGACATATATGCTTTTTCCCTAAGCCAATGCTTTCACAATATACCTCACGCCTCCTCACATAGGTTTAGATTTAGCGACCTTACATATATGTCCCTCACCCACAACTCAATTTATATATATATATATATATTAAATTTAATTTTTTATTATTTAAATATATATTTAATTTAAAATATATATAAATTTGATTTAGAAATTTTAAAATTTTTGATATATATTGTTGTCATAATGTCCAATAATAATTATAAATGATATATAAATAATATCTTAAATTTGGTTTTTATGTGAATTGAAAAGTTATAATTTGTATAATAAATTTAACATGATAAGATTTAAACTTTGATTTTTTATTTTTAAAATTTTTGAAATGGGTGAAATTAGTTATAATGATTTGATGTTGTTGTTATAATAATTTTGTAAAGAATTTTAGTAGAAAAACTCAAGATTCATGAACTCATAAAATATATTTACTTTCACATTGGAAAATATATGTTTTCTTTTTAATATTTTTTTATCAATTTTTTCCAAAATTTGGTTAAATATTTTGTTGGAAAGTAGATTAAAGTGGTGGATCTCTATAATCCAAGTCTTCCATGAGTTATTCACGAAGGTGAATCCATTTATACATTCAACAATACAATTTACACAACAGAAAAATTTGTGATTTCACTCAGATTTATATTGCTTAATACGAGTGAAAAAACCCACCAAAACTCTTTTTTTTTAACTATTATAAATATATATAACTTTTTCAAATAAAACTTGACAATATAGTTATTATGACTCTAAATTAAAAAAGAAAATCAGTCTTTTAAAAACTTTTTAAATTATACAAAACAAAATTAGTGAATTATGTTTAACGAGGCAAATTATTCAATTCAAATAAGTTAAAAGAGGGTCCCGACAACGGCCATAATATATTAATCTTCGAATTCTGAAAGAGGATGTTTACATATTAAAGAATAAATTCCCGTAAATATCTAAAAAAAAAAAAAATATTTTAAAAATCCAATTTATTTAAATTAATAAATAATTTGTGTTATATATATCTTATAAATTTGCATATTTGGAAGGTGAATTGTGATTCTTATCTCGTGTATCCAATATTTTTAGAGCTCGGCATGTGAGAGGTGAAAATGCTTAAGAAAAAAAAAATTATTTTAAATGGAAAAATAGTAATTGGATTCTTGATATTAATTTAAATTGTTATATAGAATTTGTATTTGTTTTCTCTAAACTGTAATTAATGAGAAGATGTAATCATAAAAAGAAATTGAATTTTGATTTTTTTTTCCTTTTCATTTTAATTTTCTTTTATTTTTCAAACACATATGTAATTAATGAAAAGTTCTAATAACAAAAATAAATAGTTTTTTTTTTTTTAACTTTTTTTTTTTTTTTAAGNNNNTGAACCCACTTATTTACCCTTTTTATTAAATAGATAAGTTTATTAAATAGATAAGTTGTAATAGTAAAAACATACGTTTTTTTAAATAGAGCAATAGTTGGTTTCTTAGCATCAATTTAAATTGCTATATAGAATTTGTATCTTCTTTAAATAATTAAGATAAGGTGTTACGTGTAGGTATATGATTTTGTTAAAATTAGATTTAATCATGGTTTTTATGGAATATTAGCTTGAATGTAATCATAGTTGAAATCTTTTTTAAGNTCACGGGATCTCCGATGGGTCCCAGTCGTTGACTTGTCAACAATCCTTTCTCCTGTTGCTATAAATCTGCCACCTGTCCTCCTGACAGTCAATGTGGCCCCACGCACCTAAGCCTTATCGGGAAATCGCGTATCGAGGTGAACCCACTTATTTACCCTTTTTATTAAATAAATAAGTTGTAATAGAAAAAACATATGTTTTTTAAATAGAGCAATAGTAATTGGTTTCTTAGCATCAATTTAAATTGCTATATAGAATTTGTATCTTCTTTAAATAATAATTAAGATAAGGTGTTACATGTAGGTATAGAATTTGTATCTTCTTTAAATAATAATTAAGATAAGGTGTTACATGTAGGTATATGATTTTATTAAAATTAGATTTAATCATGGTTTTTATGGAATATTAGCTTAAATGTAATCATAGTTGAATTTTTTTTTAAATTTTGAAAATTAACATAAAATTGAATTTAATTAGATTTTTTTAGTATGATCTAAAAATGAATCTAATTATTTTAATTATTCTTTATATAAGGAAACATGTTGCTTAACTATCACAACAAATTTTTCCATTGAAAATTTTAAGGTATAAAGTGAAGATTTTTTTTAGTATGATCTAAAAATGAATCTAATTATTTTAATTATTCTTTATATAAGGAAACATGTTGCTTAACTATCACAACAAATTTTTTCATTGAAAATTTTAAGGTATAAAGTGAAGTAAAGTAAATTAGTGAGTATAACTTAAAAAAAAAAAGGTATAATATTTATAACAATGTTATTAAATTGGGCTTTATTTTATTTAAAATGATCATGTGTAAAAATTAAGCTTGTATATGAAATTTTGATTTCTTAAAATATTTAATATTTATAACAATGTTATTGTTAAATGAAGAAGTTGAAATATTTTTCAATATTTATTAACTTAATTTAATTGATAAAACTATTTTCTCAATAATAATTCATTTTATGCATTATATATAATATCCACATAATACAATGTGATAAGCTAGATATTTAGAATTTTGTATATATGGGATCATTATAATCCCATGTACATATTTATGGATAAAATATAATTTGTTGTATCTTATTTATGCGAAAAAAATATCCACTCTCTATCTTTTAACAAAATATACGATCCCAAAGTATTTGTTTATTCCAAACTTTTGATATCCACTCTCTATCTTTTAACAAAATATACGATCCCAAAGTATTTGTTTATTCCAAACTTTTGACAAACTTAGTGGTTTACCACCATAGTTTTCACTTGGTTATGATTTAGGGAAACAAATATGATGCTCTTCAAAGCCTATTTACAAATTTAATTAGATTTACTAATAATTTAATTTGATATGGAACAGAGGGAAACTTGATGTAGGGTAAGTGAGAAAATCAACAATAACACGTAGGAAGATGATTTAATTGAGGAAGGTGAAAAGTTAAGATAGACCAAACATGCATATTTATTTAGGCAATGAACTCTACTAATTATAAAAAGGTTAAGATGTGGTGAATATATCTATTTATTAAGACATTGAGATCCACTTAAGAATTTTTTAATGTAGATGTAGTAGTGGTTAAGCTCAACTTGGTGGTCCTTTGGTGGGCATTACAATTATTTATAATTCACCCTTAGTGTGGGGTGATAGCCCACATTGGTGCTTAGTAGGTGAGCTTTGTGATTCATTGATTTCTTTGATTATATGATACCTACCATGTCTTATAATATATATATATATATATATATATCCTTTTTAAATGAAATGTTGAGCTTCTATGTCAAACTGTCCAACCTTAACATTATTGTTCCAAATATGAAATACATAGGAAATCAAATGGCTTTAATTTTAATAATATCATGTTAGGGATATTCTTCCCTAAAATATTAAATGCATGTTTTTTTTTCCAAATATATATATGTGTGTGTGTGTGTGTTTATATATTTTAATTAGTTTTTTATAATAAATTATTACAATTTTTTTTCTTCTAAACTCCAAGTTCTCTCTTTGAATTGCAAATTGTTTAAGTGGTTTTTTTTTCAACCACCTCTTATTTCTATAAAAAATTCCCCTATGTTTATTTATTTATTTTCCATTAACTAAGAATAATGAAATTGACAATCTTTATAGAATTAAATAACTAATATAATTATTTTCTAGAAATATTAATATAAATCCAATTTAAGATGATTTTTTTTTTTTGTGAATAAAAAAAAGTGGGTCCTTAAATTAATTCCATATGAGAGCTTACAAAAAGACCTGCATCCCATCTACTTACAGAGATGCCTGCATCATGTCTGCTTGCAAAGATGCCTGCAGTTTATCAGCTTACAGAGATGTGTGCATCCTATCTGCTTATAAAAATGCCTGAACCTTATCGGTTTACAAAATTGCCTAAGACCAATGGGGCCGGATCGACTGTTTTGATCTCCTTCTCGATTTCGCGACTTCATGTCTTGGCCAGATTGTTAGTTCAGATCTTCTCGAGCACCAACAGTCCAGATCTGCTTTTGTATTTCGCGTATCGTGATTTCACGGCTTGGGCTGACAGCTACCTCCATGCTTTGAACTCTCGATAGCCGAGTTCCCGAAATCTCCTCTCGTCTGATCCGAGGGACTGGATCGATGATTCAGATCTCCTCTAGCACGAACGGTCCAGATTCGCGATTTCGCGTTTCGCGACTTCACGACTTGGGGGTGTAGCTCCCTTCATGCTCCGAGCTCCCGAAACCCGAGTTCCCGAAATTTTCTCACGTCAGATCCATGGGATCATATCGACGGTTGAGATCTCCTCTAGCACCAACAACCCAGATCCGCTTTCGCCTATCGCGATTTCGCGACTCCCCCTCTATGCTCCAAACTCCCAAGACCCGATTTCTGGAGATGTGCTCACATCAGATCTATGGGATCAGATCGACGGTTGAGATTTCCTCTAGCACCGACGGTCCAGAGTCGCCCTCACATTTCACGATTTCAGATTTCGCGACTTGGGCATACAACCCCCTTTATGCTCCAAATTCCCGAAACCTGAATTCTTGATGTAAGCTCGCATCAGATCTATGGGACCAGATCGACGGTTGTGATCTCCTTTAACACCGACAGTCTAGATCTGCCTTCACATTTCGTGATTTCGCGACTTGGGCATACAACCCCCTCTATGCTCCAAATTCCCGAAACCCGAATTCCTGATGTATGCTCGTGTCAGATCTATGGGACCAGATTGACGGTTGTGATCTCCTTTAGCACTGGCAGTCCAGATCCACCTTCACATTTCGCGATTTTGCGACTTGAGTAGACAACCCCCTCCATGCTCCAAACTCCCGAAACCCGAGTGCCCAAGATTCTCTCGCATTGGGTCAATGGGACCAGAACAACGGTCCAAATCACCTCGAGCTTCAACGGTCCAGATCCTCTCACTCTTGTCACGACTTCGCGAATTTGGGAAGCAACAGCCTCTGTGCTTCTGACTCCTGATTGCCAAAATTCCTAAATCAACTGCCAACTTGTGCTTTTATGCATTCGCGTATGAGCTTCTAATCATTTCTAACTTTGAGGAGAAGCTAAGTTGATGAAGGTGGAGCCCCGTCCTGAATAGGGCCATCCATCTGAGAAGGATCCTCGCATTGGAGCCAAAGGCGAGAGCATCGGGACTGCCTGGAATCATGGAGGATGATCTGATGCATAGAATCAACCCCTGCATTGGCCAATCTGTCCGCAATTTTGTTTGCGCTTCTCTAAATGTGACAAGGGGTTAGATTTAGAGAGGGTCTGAGAAGAGCCTGGAAGATGTAAAGAGGACTAAGGAGGCGCCAGCTAGGTGTGATTTTCTTTGGATCTTGGCCATTCAGGATTTTTGCTGTCAGGTCTATTATGATTCAGGAGTCTCCTTTATTGATCAAGCAGGTGAGGTTTTGATCTAGTGCTAATTGCACTCCTTTGATAAGACCCCGAAGATCTATGGAATTGTTGGTATCGTATCCGAGATTTTTGGTGATGAGGCTTTGAATTTGGTCGATGTTGTTTCTTATGACCGCACCATAGCCCGAGTGTCCTGGATTGCCTTTTGAAGCGCCATCAAATTTGACCTTGTGGAAGCCTTGCAGGGGGGGGGAGCCACTTAGAGGGACTAAGGGCTTTTGAAGAAAGGGGGGCCTATTGTGGAGGGGTGGAAAGTGAAAAAGAGAAGCCCCGGGCATTGAGGAGAAAGAGCTCACCTGGGTCATTTGGGAAGTCGCCCTTGGTCCATGAATGCAGCTGAAGAGTTTCCTGGAGATGCAGGAGGATTGTGTTCCAGAGAAGGGAGGGAGGAGAAAGTTGGGAGTGAAAGATTATTTTGTTTATCTCTTTCCATAGTTGCCAAACTATGAAGCCTGGTAAGAGTTGCCAGGTTCTGTTCAGGATAGGACTTTTGAAGGGATCGGAGCCCCAATTCCTGATGGTGCTTATGATGTTGTTTTTAACTCGTCTGGTTTTTCTAAAGAATTGAGTGGCTTGGTTCCAGATGTTTTCATTGAGTGGACAGTTATTTAGGAGGTGCTCCATGGTTTATGCATGGAGATGGCGGAGTTGGCAGATCAAGGGGTCGATGAAGCCTCATTTTTTAAGATTGTCCCAGGTTAAGATCTTATTCTGAAGTAGAAGCCAGAGGAAAGTAGAGATTTTGGGCCAGAGTTTTGATTTCCATATTATTGTCTAGATGTTATCTTTATAAAGGTTATGAAGTTTCTCCTAAAGAGTGTATCCCTCTTTGAGAGTGAAGCTTCCATGAGGGATGTATCCCCATCTGAGAATGTCTTGGTCTGTGCTTTTTAGGATTCACCTTTGGGTTGTGGCTTGTTTCCAGTGCTGCAGGTCACAGTACATTGCCACTTAGAGTTCCTGATGAGTAGATTTCTAGCTTCGCCAGGGAGAGTTGTTGGGGGTATCTGTTCACAAATCTGCCACTTTGAGAGTGGCCATATCTTGAATGTGATTTTCATAGGATTGTGTATTTTCATCCAGTTGTAGGGGTGGCAGTTGTTACCGGGAGTCCGTCTAGAATAGGGCATTTTGGCCATTGTGAACTTCCCAAAAGGCATGTTCCTGTATGAGTGGTCAGTTTTTCCATGCCACATTCCAGATGTTGGAGCCTTGGATTTTCCCCAGCATTCTTATGAGTTGATTTTGATAAGTGTTTGGGGAGTATTTGCATTTCCAGAGTTTTGCCCAAATATTTATTGGTGTTTTGAGCCATCTCCACCAAATTCTTTCTCCCATGGTGTTGTTTAATTTTCCAGGGTCCCGAAGGCCCAGACCATCTGAGGATTTGGGATTGCAGACCTTGTCCTAGCTGACAAGGGCCCATTTTTTGTCCGGGTTGTGGCCATGCCATAGAAAGTTTCTTTGCAGATTCCTTATTTTCTTTATGACTGATTGGGGGGCAGCTAGGGTTGAGAAGAGGTAAGCTGGGATGGCTTGGAGGACTGACTTTAAGAGAACCAATCTGGCTGGAAGGTTGAGGGAGCGAAAGGTCTAGTTGTTGAGACGGTTGGTGATGGAGAGTAGGAGGGAGTCCCAAGAGATGTTTCTGGCTACTGAGTTAGAGAGAGGGAGTCCTAGGTAGCGAGAGGGAAGAGTGAAAAAAAGGGTATTCAAAAGTTGAGAAAGGTGTTGTTGGATTGCTACTGGAGTATTAAAAAAGAAGAGTTGTGATTTGGCCAGATTGAAGGTGGTGTCAGAGGCTTCACTGAAGTCGGAGAGGATGGAACTTATTTTGGTTGCTTATTGCACTGTGGAGGTGTTCATTAGCAATGTGCCATCGAAAAATTGGTTGTGGGAGGCTGCCGCTTGTAATCCATGAAGGGGGAGGCCATGGAGGGATCCATTTTGAATTGAGGCCTTGATATAGCGACCTAGACCTTCAACCATTTTGAAAAAAGGAAAGGGGAGAGAGGGTCACCTTGCCTTATTCCTCTTGAGGGGGAGAAGGGTTGGGAGGGGATACCATTGATGAGGATCAAGAAAAAGGTTGAGGAAATGGGGTTCATTATCTAGGAGATCCAATCCTTGTTGAAACCAAAAGTCAATAGGAGAGCTTTCATGTATTGCCAACTTAATTTGTCTAAAGATTTTGAAAGGTCAAGTTTTAGAATCATACCTGGAGTGCGGGTTCTTTTGAGCAAGTGAATGATTTCATGGAAAAGAATGGCGTTGTCCATGATTTACCTTCCTTCAACATATCCTGATTGCTCCTTGGAGATGATGAAGGGGAGAATTGGTTTAAGTCTCAAAGCTATGACCTTGGAGATGATTTTGTAGATCACATTGCAAAGAGCTATGGGTCTGAAGTTATTTGGATTTGTGACCCTTTATTCTTTAGGAATAAGAGTTAGGAAAGTGGTGTTTAGTGCTGGAAGAACTTTGCCTGAGCTGGGAGATTCCTCCACCAGCTGCCACACTTCCTCCCTTAACATAGGCCAACAGGAGTGGAAGAAGTCTGTTGTGAAACCATCTGGACCTGGAGCTTTGCCTGTGGGTAGCTCATGAATGGCCTAATCCACTCCAGCTTGCATTATCGGTGTCATGAGAGCCTCATTATGTTCTTGGGTGATTATAGTTGGGATATTTTGGGTCACCCGCTCTATTTCTGAGGTGCGGTCCGCATTGGGTTCTGAGAGGAGATCCTTATAGAAATTTGTCAGTTCGCACGTTATTTTCTGATGAGTTAATAGGGTGTTGCCTTGTGGGTCATCCATCTTTGTGATACGATTGATGAGGCGTATGTGGATCATGGAGCGATGGAAGAATTTGGTGTTTTACTCTCCCTCATTGAGCCATTGAACCTAAGATTTATGTCTCCATAGGATCTCTTCCTTCTTGTGTCTTTCTTCTAGTTGTCTTTTGAGTTCATTCTCCTCCTGTTGTTGAGTGATTGCATATCCTTCCTGAATTATTTGTCCCTGAAGGTTCTCTAGTTTTTGTTCCAGCAATTTCCTTTCCTGGAAAATGTTCCCAGAGACCTCTTTGTTCCATTTGCGTACATGTTGTTTGAAATATTTGAGTTTTTGTTGGAAGAAATACATTTTTGTGCCTTTCTGAGTTTCTGCAATGCTCCACCAGTGACGGGCTAGCTCCTAGAAATCTGTATGGGAGAGCCAAAATTTCTCAAATCTGAAGGGTTAAGCTTCGGGGTAGCAATAGTGTCAATCTAGAGTTGAACTGGCCAGTGGTCCGAGCCTGCCTTCGGGAGGATGTTGGACTCTGCTATGGGGCCTTCCAGAAGGATATTTTCTGAGATAAGGAAGTGATCAAGCCTACATGATATTTGTTGGTGACCTGATCTTTTGTTGGTCCAAGTCTAGGTGTCGTTACCATTCTCAATATCTACCAATCTGAGGTTTTCTATGAGTTCCTGGAATTTTGCGTTGTCCTGCTCCAGACGTTTTTTCCCCCCTCGTTTCTCCTCCAGCGTGAAGATCATGTTGAAGTCGTCCCCTATTATCCATCGCTTGCTTTCTGCTAAAGAACCTAGGTAAGCTAGGCTCTAAAGAAAGAGGTATTTGTCTTGGTTTTTTTGCAGTCCATAGGCATTTGTGATCATTCCCTCCTTGTCCGAACCAATGGCTCTGTAGTGCGTTGTGATGGTGCATGGGGTGGAGAGGCCTTGATCAAGGATGACTGTAGAAGGATTCCATAGGATGGACAGGCCTCATGAAGCCCCTTTGGAGTCTGTTTGATAGGATTCACAGTTGCGCCAACATCTTTTGATGATATCTTCTGCAGTTTTCCCTGCACATTTTATCTCTTGAATTAGGAATATATCAGGGTCTTCCATTTTGATGCAGTTTCGAAGAATCCTTTGTTTGGATCTTCCATTTAGGCCTCTGATATTCCAGGTGAGGATCTTCATAGTTAACAATTTGGTGGGTGGGAAAAGGAGCTCTCCGAGAGCATGTGGATCTGTCCTGAGTTGATCATGTAATTTCCCACCTCCCTTATTAACTGATGAGTCGGTTTTATGCCCCTTCGTTTGTTGTCTTTTGGTTGTTTTCTTGGATCTAGGTTTGGGTCTGTGTTGATCCCCAACCTAGATGTAGCCCCTACTAATGAGTCCAGAAATACTTTGTGAACTTTCCTGAGTTGGTCCTCTGTTAAGGTTTGAAGATCCTTCTTGTTGAGTGCTTCCTCTAACCTGTCTAGGTCGATTTCTGCTAGGTACTGCTCATCCATTTCCATGGTCGTATCTTCCTCTCTTTCTGGTGCTTTCCCTGAAGCTGGGTGAGTTTGTCCAATTTAAGATGAATTGAATCTATTTTTTTCCAATTGAAATAGATTTAAAAGGAAATGAAGAGAATGGCCCAAATAAGGTATTATAAATGGTTATAATCACTCTCTTTGCAATTAACAAACCAAACCCTATAAATTTTGTTGAAATTGGTGATAATTGATTTTTGTAAATTAACTCCCTTTCTCTACTAACAACAAAAGGTACTAAATATATGAAGATTCAATAACCTGCTACTGTGCACTTAATCACTAATGCTAATACTTATACTGTTGAAGATTTAAATAATAAGATAACACTTTATGAAAGGATTTAGTTTTTCTAAGAGGCATGACCTCTTTGTTGAACTCCTGTGTTGAATTGAAATAATGTTATAGGATTTTTCTCCTTAATTTTTAGAAGAAATCTATTGATATCCAATTTTGTATCCATCGAATTAAAATATTATTAACCAATTTTTCCCAATATCTTCCTCCATTTTCATTCTTATCTTTAGCCCTTACATTTCTCCTTTAAACCACTTCCTTTGATAGATTACTTTCCTTCTAGTTACCTTCCCACTTTCTTTCGAGTTACCTTCCCATATACTAGGCAAGAATTTATGCTCCAACTACATGTACCAACTTATGTTCCATGACCGTGATATTTATACCCTTCAACATTAAACAATCTTTTATCTATTTATGTATATCATGAAATATATTTTGATAGATTTACATTTAAAAATTACTTGCTCTTATCATTTCCATGTTGTTTCATTCACTAGCATAAAAAAACTATACTTTATTCTATATGATTTTATCATGTTCACAATGTTAAATATACTTTATATAAATTCAAATATTATTTTATTATCCTTTGTTTTATTATATCAAATGTTGATATGTTAAAATTTCTTACATTAAGTTTCTATATGTTTAATCTATACATTCTTATTTTTGTTCAAACTCTTCAATATTCACAAAATCAACATGGAACTTAAATAGTCATTATTTTATTCTTCTTTATTAGATTGATGGAAACATTATAGAGTAGCATTTGACACTGCTACTCAAACTCAGAATTTAATGGGTGAGAAATGTTATCTTACGTCAAGAGTAAGGGTTGTGTGGACTTACGAAGCCCCCCTTACACATCCCAAGTTGGATGGTAGACTGACAATGGACATTTCCTTGACCCCATTTAACGAGGGACCCAACATCAATCATATACATTATGATCCACCTTAGGTTATATATTTTAATATGAATTAGGTCACATTGAATATTTATAAACATTACCAACACTATTAGGTTATTTTTGTTACTTTAGGAAACCTATGAATATTTTTTCCACTCCATCTCAACTTCACTCCATCATATTTCTATTTACACATGAATTCTTTCCATTTTTCTATTTACACATTAAACATATTTTTTATATCAATTATTTTCCATATTCTTTATTTTTTTGCTTGAACTTGTTTATATTCTTTTGAAACTATGGACTGTAATAACACTTTTTTTGCATTTCCAAGAAAAAACTAACTATGATGTTTTCATTCTCTTGAGAGTATTTCAGATAGACACCTTCTCATTGCAAAATCACCAACATACATAGCAATGGCGAACGCACTAGAACAACATACACTTTGCATTAGACATTTTTTTGATGACCTCCAAAAACATAGAAGACAATTTCAAATCCGTGTTATTCATCCTGGTAGGGGGAACCTTTCAAGACTAGAGTTGAAAGAAGAACTTGCTAAAAAAATTAGTTTTTCTAATACACAAACAATATTCATCTCTTCGTTTCATACAACCAACTCATTCTTTAAAGGCTTTGGAATAATCTATGATAGTGTGCAAGATGCATTGCAACATGAACCAAAACATCGATTAGCTCAAAATGGTCTTAAAGCTCATGTTGACAGGTCTACTAAAGTAAGTACAAGTAGAGCATAAAACATTTGTGGTATTAAAATCATACCAGCAAAAACCCATTAAAGGGATAGTTGAAGGAGATGAAAGGTATATGTTAAAGCTCATGTTGAGAGATCTAGAAAAAAAACAACAACGCATAGTTGAAGGCAGTGACTATTTCTAAATTTTGAACATAACTATATTCTATTACTTCACTTTGTTTTTATATAACATGATATTCCTACTTGTAAGCATGTCTACATCCCTCATATACATATTTTAAATTTTATGTGAATAATAATAAAGAAAATCATTTTTATGTAGATTGTATGTGAACAACATTTTTAAAAAATAATAGAAAAAAACATTGTTTATTCCTTCTTAAACGTCTTTCCTTACATAATAAGATATATTGACATTTTTAGGTTTTATATTTCCTCTCCTTCTATGTCATGTTTTTCTTTTCCTATCATCTCATGTTTATTCCTTCTTAATCGCTACAAAAGTACATACCTTTTTTCTTTCAAATAATTACAACCATACATCAAGAAATCAATTGATACTTTAACACATATTTTTTTCCTCTACTCACATATGTATTCTCCTTTAATTCCATTTGTATCCATTATAATTTACGTACTACATTCCTTGATTGTTTTTTTCCTATGTGGTATTTCAGTTCCCTTGTACTTCCACTTTTAAAAAACAATATCAAAGTTATGGCATCTTCTTTGACAACAAACTCACTTACAAGGATTGGAAATGGAGAGCTTATTTCCAGTCCTATTATACAAATTGTGGAATTCAAATTAACATTAGAAGACCGTTACTCAGTAGTCCTATCTGATGGAGCCAATACATTGCGAAGCTTATTTTCCTCAACACTTGATCACTATTTCATGTCATCTCAAATAAAAAAAGGGTCCTTGGTTGAACTACAGGGCTTCACTTGTAGATCTATCCAAGACAACAAGTATGTCTTCACTTGTAGATCTATCAAAGACAACAAGTATGTCTTCACTTTACCTTCTTCACATGGCTCAAGCTCAGTTATAGTTTATACAATTATTATCTTGATTTTCCCTCTATACATTACTTTAATTTTTACATGCATCACACACACCAACCACATTTTACATTCCNAAGACAACAAGTATGTCTTCACTTTACCTTCTTCACATGGCTCAAGCTCAGTTATAGTTTATACAATTATTATCTTGATTTTCCCTCTATACATTACTTTAATTTTTACATGCATCACACACACCAACCACATTTTACATTCCCTACTATGTTACCAATAATGCAAGTGCTAATTTTACATTGTTTTTACTCTTTCTACAAGATTCTGATAGTGCATGAAATCCAAGTGCATACTTTTCAAGCATACATTTTTGGTGCACCAACATTGATAGAAGATGTAAGTTCTTCTACAAAACTACCATTAGAACCTCCTAATACACCCCAAAAAATTACACTTATTGCAGCTTTGCATGCATCCCTAAAGGAATGGACTCTAAAAATCAGAGTATTTTCAAAAAATGATCTACGCACATTCACCAATGCTAAGGGACTTGGCCATGTATTTATCTTCGATGTTATTGATGCAAAAAATGGTGAAATCCACATTACATGCTTCAACATCCAAGCAAAAAAATTCCATATTTCCATAGATATTGGCAAAATTTACATCATTTCAAAAGGGTACATCAAGCTTGCAAAAAAAGAATTCAATCATTTAAAAAATGATTGGGAAATAACTCTAGATATTACCTCGACCATTGAAGTCTGTTTAGAGGATGATCATTCAATATCAAACCACAACTTTCTATTCACTCCTATTAATTTGGTATCGACTTTGGTCAACAACTCTATAGTTGATATTATTGGAATTGCTATCTCTATTAGCCCTTTAACAACCATCATGAGAAAGAATGGAATAGAGACACATAAGAGAACCCTCCAACTAAAAGACATGTCAGGGTATAGTATAGAGGTCACATTATGAGGAATCTTTTGCAACAAACATAATCGACACCAATATTCTATCTCAAATACCTTTCCAATAATTGCTCTGAAAGCAGTGAAAGTAATTGAATTTTATAGGATATCAATTACTACAAACTTCACATCCCAACTTTCCATCAATCCTATTCTCAAAGAAGCCCAATATTTGAGAGCCTGGTTTGATAACCCTTTAACAAATCTAACTTGTCACTCCTTATCTACACATGGAGCTTCAGGAGGGCACCCTTCTATTAAAAAACACTTGGTTGACATAAAAAATGAGGGAATTGGTAAAGGTCCAAACCCTCCATTCATTTTGGTTGAGGCAACTATTGCTTCTTTAAATACAGACAGTTGTTGGTATGTTGCTTGCCCACTTACATTCAAAGATCAAAAGTGTAAAAAAAAACTCACACCTATTGAAGATGGTGTCTGGAACTGCCAAAGGTGCAATCAACATGTTTTTGAATGTGAGTACATGTACATTTTCCAGTTCAGCATTGAAGACCAAACAAGAAAGATCAATGTTACAACATTTCAAGAAGCTGTCAAACAACTTATAGGTGTTTATGCAAAGAAGTTATATGAATATGAATATGAGGTAAATACCAAAAAAATCACTGACATATTTGGAAAGTTGTTCTTTCATAGCTACTTGTTCAAACATGTAGTGTATGAAGAAACATTTTCCAATAAAAAACAAATCAAAAGCATCGCGATTGCATGTGATAAAATTAATCGCATATCAAAGCCAAAAGAGGACATCCCAATCCCTTAATTGTTGGATAAATAGTGCTTCCAAAGTGTTATGGTTGTTTTTTTCAAACACGAACTTGTAATTTCCCTGCTTTTGTGCATACACATATTATATAAACTTTTTCTATTTTGGAGTTTTTTTTATATTCGTTATAACATTTGTATGGAACAAATCCAACCTATGCATTCACTTAAAACATATTAAAAAAAAATAAAAATTGTATAACTATTTTAAGAATATGCTTACAAAATCAAACATACAAAATGTGATATCAAGCACTTTGAATTCTAACTATAATTTTTTTTTATTTTTTTCTCTTATAGGAAATTTCATCTGGCACAAGAATTGCCCCAATGTTGCCAACTACAACAACAAACACCATTGGTGAAGGTCTCTCAAGAT
The DNA here is from genome assembly GCA_010110895.2 of Picea sitchensis. NCBI lineage: Eukaryota > Viridiplantae > Streptophyta > Pinopsida > Pinales > Pinaceae > Picea > Picea sitchensis. Next base: position 18,376 of record SNQJ01S0049887.1, on the reverse strand, counting down.
CATTAGAAAGGCATGTTCTCTTTCAAAAATGCATGCCATCAAATACTTCGCACATAACATCTTCACAAATTCAACTTCCCAACAAGACTCTATACAATCGCCAACGCCATACACTTCAGGCTACATAAATAAACAAAAAAAAAAGAAATAGATGGAACAATTACACTATTATTACAGAAACCACTAGCTCATTCACTACTCCTCTATCTACATCTAGGATCCAACAAAATGACCAACGTCGAATTAAATATGCTGAAAAAAAAAGAAAAAAAAAACAACTTGGATAGACTTAGAGAGACTTCAATTATAAACTAAAACCAACCTTGTGTGGAATTACCAACACGTGTTCTACAACCTCAACCCCATACACATGCTTCCCACTCTTTCTGAAAACGTATTGATTCCTTGTCTAACATACATACATGCACTACATGTATGGAATCATATCCTGGAATTCCTACTCGCCCATCTCTGAATGGACACATTTGTACTCGTTGTCATAGAGAAAATAATGGGCATCGTTTCTCCAAATTGAATAATATGGACCCCAGTGACCAACCCACAGTTTTGTCAATACTTGCAGAGGTTGAGGAAATGTTAATTGCTCGAGTTAGCCCCATCTTGCAAGTTAGGCATGCTCGAGGTGGACAATACAAATATAGTGGCCACACTATTAGTTTCCCGCAACAAATCCTCCACATAGCGACTTTCTTGCCCCATCACCTTTCAAAACTTGATATCTTAGTTGTCAAGAGAAATGGAGGAAAGGGGAAATGTTATGATTGTTATGTGACAAAATCTCATGTCATCAATGCATTGCTCTACAAGATACAACATGACAAATATTACAATGGTGTACAAATTGACCAAAACGCGCTTGCCTCACTTCCCACTACGCACACCAATGTCTCCACTCGACTCCATTATGTCTCTACATAAACTTTGACTTCTCCCACTGAAGAACCAAATATCTCTTTAGAACACCATGATGTTTGTCAAGATGAACAACCAATGTCTTCCTTTGCCTTTAGATTGCCTAATACACAACAAGAACTGGAAAGAATAAGAGCATTTGTTAACACTACATATAAATTTTCACCAAATACAATTGAATGGCCAACAATTGACCTATCACCAATCAATGAGTACAACACTGAGGGTCTATTCGACATGGCCTTTCCTGGTCTTTTCCCCACTGGAGATGCCCTTCCTCACCAACCACGCATGAGAAACATACCACTTGATACTTATGCATTACACTTAATGAGATACCATGATAATAGGTTTGGAAGTCATCCTCGTTTCAGATACTACTTCTACAATTTGATTATGCTCCATTGAAGTCAATCAACAACTACATTTTTTTTTCAAACAAAGACAAAATCATAACACACCCACCACAATTCAAGAATTGCATGTGCATCTCAAAGAACTCCCTGCATACAATCTCCCAGAACAAGTCATGCGCTTGGGAGCACATCTACGTGGCACTAGAGCATTCTAGACCATGCGAAGGACCGAGCTAATGGACATGATCACACAACTTCAATGCCCGACCTTGTTTTTGACTCTCAGTGCAACAGGCACAAAATGGCCAGACTTGCATGCAGTTATGCAAAAGGATAGATCTCTTGACCCAATGCTTCGCCAATGTTGGCGTACAAACAATGTCATTTATCGCCCCCACACTGTAGTTGCTTACATGCACAAAAGGCTTTCAATCTTCCATGAGGAGATACTACAAAAAAAAATGCACACAGTTAACTATTGGTATAGGTACACAATGTATACTACTTGCAATTACCTCTACCGAACCTATACATTTATATGCTCTTTACTAATCATTTCATATCCCTTTTGCAGGTATGAATGGAAACATCGTGGCTCTGCACATATACATGGCTTTTTGTGGCTTTCTGATGCTCCAAACATGGAAAGATTACATTAGGAAGACCCACATCAAATCTATGCTACAAAGAGTTTCTTTGATAACTATGTTACAGCTTGGAATCCTAGAGAACACCATGACACACACATGGCTATGCATCAATCCATTGAATATGACCCTTTCTTACTAGATACAAAGGAGATATTTGCAGCCAACCCACTTGAGGACTATGAACAACTCTTAAATCGAAAACATGTCTCTGTAGAAAAGGAACTACACTCAAATGCAGGTATAAATTCCCTTTGAAGGTACAAATGGAGTCATCACTCTACATTGATGAAATGGGTCAAAAGACATATCGACCGGCATGCAATGATGAGCGCCTCAATATCCATAATTCTAACATACTCCAAGCATGGAGAGAAAATGTAGATTGCCAACCAGTCCTCTCTCGTTATGCAGTTCTAAAATACATTGCCAAATATGCTTCCAAAGAAGAGGGGAGATAAGAGACCTACCACCATATGTTGACCAGAATTACATCTACGTCAAACATACATGACCCCGCCTCAACTGCTTATAGCTTCTTGCACTCAGAAGTAATTGTAGACCCTGACATAAGTGCCCAAGAAACTTGCCATATGCTCCAAAAGTTGCCCCTTGTCACATGCAACTGCACCTTCACCAAACTCAATGTTGGTCGGAAAATATTTCGTTGAATCTCCTATGATTTTCCTAACTGCTTATCTGGATCCACTTTCATTGATGCATATTTAATACGTTCTGTTTTTCTCAACCCCGTATATTTGTTTGACCTTGCAAAACATTGGACATATAACCAAGCACGGAAAAATGAAAAGTAGAAAAAAAGAAACATCCCCGCAATTGTCCATGTATGTCCACTTTTCACTACCATTCCAAACAAAGATTCTGATAACTTTGTTGAGTTTTGTTGGAGTGAGTTGCTTTTATACAAACCCTTTCGTTCCTTCTTTGAAGATATAAGCCTTTCAAATGAAGACATTGTGTCTACTTGGGAGACCATAAGAGATCACTACCATGTCTGGCATGTTGACCACATCCCAATGCCCACTCCTAATGACCAAACATCTGAAGATGAGCATAGCCATACTAACATACAACCAAACATGGAGATGAATGAATGGCAATCTTTATCAAGATTGGTCCTTACCGACAATATCAACTTCAGTTCTCTTGATATGTTGGGACTTCGAGAGGTTGACACTTCCCACCCATGGGATCAACTCAAAGTATCACAATATACATTAGACATTGCACCAAGCTTCATCAACTATCATCGAAGGTATACAAGAGCACTACAAGAAATGAATCCGATATGTCTTTCAAGAAGTACATTTTCTACAAATCAACACACTGCAATCGACATCATCGTGCATCACTTACAAGCAAAAGAATCAAAATAACCATTGAAGATGATCATCCAAGGCACTGCAGGAACAGGAAAATCCTACCTTATACATTGCATCAAAGAAACACTATCTTCTCAAGCACCCTCTGGACATAGCCCACCATTGCTTCTTGCCCCTACTAAAGTTGCAACATTTAACATACATGCGACCACTATACATGCATGACTTATGATTCCTATCAAGGACATGAGGCCTTTACATGTTCAGTCCCTTGTAGTGTTCCAAGAAGATATGAAACATATTCACTACATTCTAATTGATGAGATGAGCTTCATAGGATCTAGACTTTTTGTGCAAATTGAAAATCGCTTGCGTGAGGCATTTCCAGAAAAAATCACTGCTCATTCAGTTCCTATTCAATAATTCTTGTGAGTGACTTGGGTCAATTACGACCAGTAATGGACAAACCTCTTTATGCAGGAGAAAATCCAGGAAGGAGCTTATGGACAATCTTTACTACTGTAGTCAAGTTGGAAACAATATTCCCTCAACAAGGCATCTATGCCACCCAGTCCTGCTTCCGCTAGTTGTTAGCCAACCTTCACAATGCTACACCAACCATTGATGATTGGAACCTCCTTCAATCTAGGACTGACAAATTCTTATCCGTTGAAGAACGTCTATTGTGTGATTCTCCAGTCCACCTATTTGCAACAAACATTCTTATCGACAACCATAACAAGTTCATGCTTCAATCCTTGAATAAGCCAATCGCACGCAGTGCTACAAAATTACTTGGTGCTTCAAATGCACACCATCATGATGGTGATCACTTGGAAAAAACATATCTTGCTATGTATAGGCCAACGAGTTATGTTATCCTGCAATTTATGGGTCCAAGCAGGATTAGTCAATGGTGCTCTCAAAGTAGTCATGAAAATTGTATATGCACTAGGAACTAACCCTCCACATTTGCCAACATATGTTGTTGTGGAATTTGATAAATACATTGGCCCTCCATGGGACCAAACCCAACCAAAGCATGTACCAATTCCACCCATACAAAGGAATAATAAGAAACAAATCCCTCTTAAGATGGCCTGGGCATTGACTATCCATAAATCTCAAGGCATGACCTTGACAAGGTCTACCATTGACATTGGACACATTGAACGTCAAGGCTTGACCTTCACAACAATGTCACACAGTACTACTATAAAAGGAATGCAAATAGCACCAACCTTCTCCTTCGAACGCTATGAAAAAATGAAGGATGTTGCTTATGTCTCACTATGAAAACAAGAAGAGGCACACTTATCTTGTTTGTTGCATACCTTCTAAATTCTTCTATGTTGTAATCATACTTCTATACATGAACTATTTGACTTGGTCCATACTTCTATACATGATATGAAAGAGTTTCAAACATTTACTACCAAATACTTATAAATCATACTTTGACCTAAACACCTTGCAACAAATCACGTTTCTACTCATGCTTAATATACCATTACAATGCTACTCATGAAATAATATACTTATAAAAAAAAAACTATATTATTCTTTCCGGTGTTGCCTTTCCCCCGGTTCGGGGGTATGCTAGTTTTATAATTACGCCGAAGGTGTTCTTTAAAAGAGAGGTTCTCAACTAATTTTGTCGCCTGTCCAGAGCTTGTTGCAACATGCCATCTGTCCTTGTAAAATCCTATCACATGTCGTCCTTATCGCACGCTCCGCTATTTTACAGACCCGTTCCTAAAACCACGCTAAACAATCCATTTGCAGTATTAAATATGAAAATATCACAGGTCGTCCTTATCGCGCGCTCCGCCATTTTACAAACCCGTTCCTAAAACCACGCTAAATAGTCCTCTACGATGAGGAACACATATTCCTCTACGATGAGGAAATCCACGGTTTTCATATTTTAACAAGATTCTTTCACAACAAGATTATCTTGGAAATGAATGCAATCCCAGGATTCTTCATACATGCTTTTGTCCCATGGTCAAAATGCTGAACTTTGAGTTAGAATCCTCTATATGATAATTCTAAAACCTGTCCATTAGAGGCGAAATATTGTTAAAGTTTTTATTAATTATTTTATGTGAATTGAAATGCTTTGTTGTAAATTAGTGGTGAATTATAAATGTAAAATGGCTATATTATGAAAGTTCTTTTCGTGACTTGGTAAAAGGTATTCTTTTCTTCAAAACCATGAAGGTTCAAATTAAATTTCTGTCAATGGTGTTTTATATTATTTTAATATAATTTATTAAATTTTACTTTTCAATTGGTCTTATATTATTTTAATATAATATTAAATTTTAATCTTGAATTTCCAAAATTGTTAATAGAACCATTATTACATTAATATGGCAATGGTATTTCAGATATGAATTTTGGAATATATTCATTGTGATTATATTAAATTTTGGTTTCATAATTTTGTGCTTTGGCATTGTTTGATTATTCCAATTTACTAAACCCTATTTTTATAGCCCTCTAATGTAGCTGCCTTCGCCCATCCATGAGCAATTTAGGTGTGTTGGCAATGGTTGATTACTACAATCCAATTTTATATCGTCTTTATGGCTAATACTAATATACAAAAAGAAGAAAAGTGTAATCATTGTACTTAAACCCTATTTTTATAGGCATCTAATGTAGCTTCCTTATTTTGTGTGTTTAACTTTTCAAATATGTTTTTTTTGTTCATTCAACTTCTTATATGATAAATACATATAGATAAATAGATATTAGTGGCACATCCATGAATAATCTAGGTGGGAATTTATTAAACTCTTATATGCACTTATCAAGGAATTGGAGTAAATGTTTTACATTGATTCTAATTGAATCTTAAAATTCTAATATGCATGTAATGAGATCAGTAGTAATTGATCATTTTATCATCCACTAAGTTACTGAAAGGAAATTGTAACTTCCAAGTGGGTGCATAACTTGGCCACAAATGAGTTTAGGATGCTAAGACTTAGCTACAAACAAGGGGATTTTTCAAAATCTTTATCTGATGATAAACACAATTATGTATAGAAGTTGTTTAATTTCTTAACACATTTTGTTTTGAGTATGAAATAAGTTAATATTTTTTTACTTAATATTTATCATTTTTATCAAATTTGTAATTAAAAATTATTATTTATAAAATTAACTAACTTTCGATTATTACTTAACTATCATTTATTTACAAATCTTATCTTAAAATAAAAATCATGTTATTTTAATGGACCATATGGGACGTGTCACTTAGATATAATTAGTTTATCATCTAAATAAACTAATAGAAATGTGATGTGTCACTTAGATATAATTAGTTTATCATCTAAATAAACTAATAGAAATGTCTAAATAATTTAAGGGGAATTATAATTCAAAGGGAATTTTTATATTATTATTATTAAATGAATCATAAGATCTTTTTAATAATTATTTGTTTGAGAATTTGTTGGTTATTTTGATAATGGCCTCTTATATGAATCTCAAATTGGTGAAAAGCTTGTGATGCAATCAAATTTGAACATGGGTCTCACCCATGTTCCCCTACATCTTTAAACAGAATCCCATATAGTTTAAAAGATCAATTAAATAAATTACAAATGATATGGAAATAAATTATATAAATTACAAATGATATGGACATAAAAGAGAAAATTAGAGTAAGTGTTTATAATAATGATGGTTATGATGGTAATGGTTAAAGTCCACTAAAACCAAATGACCTTTAAGAAAGGTAAGAAATTACTTAGTTTGCTTTATAATTTTATTTATGTGCTTAAAAAGCTTTAAGAGAAACATTCATATATAACCATAGTTTTGATGAGTTAAAAGGTTAGGAAGGTTGGTATTATAAAAAATATTTTGAAAATGTGATTTAATGTGGGTATACCTAGGCAATTTTAAGAGAAAGGAATACATGTTTTTTATAAATAAAAATTTTTGTTTACTTTTTTTTGTAAACACCCATATCATCATGGTATGACATTAAAATAAACACTTGTTTTTTTTAATAGTTTCTTTTTAGTAGCATATATGATAATAGCATGCTTTAACTATATTATGAAGTGGGTTGTAAATGGACATTGTCAAAAGAATTATACAAAACAAGAGGAATCCATACATCAAAACAAGAGGAATCCACACATCTAGAGTACATAGACATGGTGTACAACATGCATAGTCATGGATTGAATTCACATGCAGAGTATGTAGTCCTGCAAAAGTTATATGGAATAAGTTTATTGATATGAGAAGAGGTAATATGTGTCAAATTGACAAAGCATATACACCTAATTTTTATTTCTTTGTCAGTGTGACATAAGCATTGTCCTTCATTTTTGCAAAATGTTCAAATAAGAAGGAGGGTAATATCTCTGTGCAACATAAGTAGTGTCCTTTGTTTTTGAAAAATGTTCAAATAGGATGGAGGGTGATATTCACAATCATGCTAATGATTTGAAATGGGATTTTGTTGTGAATGTTAGCTCTTGTTGTTCAACCTTTCCAATGTCTATGGTTGCATTGGATAGAGTCAGGTTTTGAGATATGTATAGTAAATACACATGCACTCCGGGATACATGAGTCACCACTGACAATGAGAAAGGTTCCTACAAAGGAGAACATATGCATGTGTTGTATGAAGTAACAACAACAGTAAGGAGAACATATTTATGTTCAATATGGTGTAGTATTGATGCTAATTTATTATTAAATTTGACTTGCAGCGTGATTACCACTCTAAAAGTCTTATCGACCCTTTCTAAGTATTTCATTGACAACGTGTCACCCTTGTTAATCGATTAGATTTTGCATTACAAGGGTGATGGAAAACATCAACATATTCCAACCATGTGATGTTTATTTGAAGGACAATATATGTATCTCCACTTATATGCATCTTGTATTACAGGTATTCATAGTTGTCCACGAATTAAGGCTCACCTTCATTGTGGTTTACAAGAATGTTTTATAATCTTGGCTTTCACACCACACATGCATCATAAGCCTTAAAGATGGAATCAAACCAATTTGACCATGAAGTGGCCTTGTGATGTACGAAGACCTTTAGGGTTTACCACTTAATTTTATTTACCGATAATTTCTTGCTAAATTATTGGTAAAAGAAAATCCTTTGAGTAAACGCAGTAAACCAATGGTATTGATTACAGAGTTTTATCCTTTCAAGATAATTGAACTTGTGATCTCTCCAATTTTGAGGGAGAAAATTCACATATAGCTCATGACCTCTTTAGCTAACCCTGAAACTAAATCATTAGTAATTATATTAAAGATTTTTAAGAATTTCAAAGTAAAGTATAAATGTCATATGAGATAACATTTATTTTTAATTTTAGTAGTCCAATAAATCATAGATTTTCCCCTCCCCTTAATTTTAATAAAACTTTTCAAATTAAATAGTCATATTCGATATTAATAAAAAAAATTCAACTTCGATTGAAAGTATCTATAAACCATGATTTTCAATTTCAATCATCTATCAATGGACCATGAATTCAAGGGGGAAATTAACTAAAATAAGACTACTTAGTAAAGAAAGTTTATTAGAGATCCTTAAGCATGAGAATGGTGATTAATTTTTTAATTCATTGCATTAGAACATTTTACAAATTTAATTGGTTTTGGTGTAGGTTGTTCCCTGGTTTGGTCACCTAGATTTCATCTACTTCTCTTGAAGCCTCCAGTGCCTCTCCCTCTCTACATGGAAAATAAAAAGATTAGTGGTGTTTTGTTCTGTTGCAAATTTCTCGAAGAAATGTTGGAAATGGGACAAGTTACTACTTATGATATATTGTTAATAGTGGGTAGTGAAGGAACACACCTTCATTACAATTTCATGCACCACAACTATAGAAGGAATTTGCATTGCACCAACATTTTCCTACAAATGTTATGCAAAAATGAAATATACTACCTATGTCTCATCCAAAAAAAGAAGAGGCACACTTGTATTCTTTATCACTTACATAATTACATTTTGCATCCATGATCACTACTCTAACCTTGCCATTCTCTTATGTCATAGGGGAGGACACTATGTCGTAGCTTCTTCTATGTTTTGAATGTAATTTTATAAATGTATTGTTTAATCAAATGATACAATTGGAAATATCATTGTTGTTTGTATCATATGCATATATGTTTATGCACATGTTTAGTGTTTTCCAAGGTAATTAGAGGATAATGTGAGGAATATCTAGGTCTTTCCTATTTTGAGAAGATATATATATTTTGTCTTACAAACAATTAATGTAAAATTAACATTAACCACATGGTTTTGTATTTACTATTAATTAGTGATGATAATAAAAGTTTCATTTTGTTTTATTTCATTAAGTTTCATTTTGTTTTATTTCATTTTCATAACAAACTCATCCAAAAAAAGAAGAGGCACACTTGTATTCTTTATCACTTCCATAATTAAATTTTGCATCCATGATTACTACTCTAACCCTACCATTCTCTTATGCCATAGGGGAGGTCACAAAGTCGTAGCTTATTCTATGTTTTGAACATAATTTTATACATGTATTGTTTAATCAAATGATACAAGTGGAAATATCATTGTTGTTTGTATCATATGCATATACGTTTATGCACTTGTTTAGTGTTCTCCAAGGTAATTAGAGGATAATGTGAGGAATATCTAGGTCTTTCCTATTTTGAGAAGATATATATATTTTGTCTTACAAACAATTAATGTAAAATTAACATTAACCACATGGTTTTGTATTTACTATTAATTAGTTATGATAATATAAGTTTCATTTTGTTTTATTTCATTTTCATAACAAACTCATCCAAAAAAAGAAGAGGCACACTTGTATTCTTTATCACTTACATAATTAAATTTTGCATCCATGATCACTACTCTAACCCTGCCATTCTCTTATGCCATAGGGGAGGTCACAAAGTCATAGCTTATTCTATGTTTTGAACATAATTTTATACATGTATTGTTTAATCAAATGATACAAGTGGAAATATCATTGTTGTTTGTATCATATGCATATATGTTTATGCACTTGTTTAGTGTTCTCCAAGGTAATTAGAGGATAATGTGAGGAATATCTAGGTCTTTCCTATTTTGAGAAGATATATATATATATATATATATTGTCTTACAAACAATTAATGTAAAATTAACATCAATCACATGGTTTTGTATTTACTATTTATTAGTGATGATAATAAAAGTTTCATTTTGTTTTATTTCTTTTTCATAACAAATTATGTTTTGATATCTAGGTAGCACATAGCTTTAGATGATATATAGAATTAAAAAATGTACGAATATCTAGGTCTTTTGAGAAGATATATATATTTTGTCTTACAAACAATTAATGTAAAATTAACATCAACCACATGGTTTTGTATTTACTATTAATTAGTGATGATAATAAAAGTTTCATTTTGTTTTATTTCATTTTCATAACAAATTATGTTTTGATATCTAGGTAGCAAATAACTTTAGATGATATATAGAATTAAAAAATTTACGCATTTAATATCTTTTGTTTTTGCTATATACTTGGAAAAATTTATTACACCATTCACTTCTCTATATTATCATTGTTTCACTATTTGTTCTCTCACTAAGTATAATGATCATAAAAAATGTTACTCAATTTTTTTCGGCGTTCCCTTTCCCCCACTTTGGGGGTATGCTAGTAATATTTTAGGTTTAGATATGATAATTTAATAAGTTCATATTCATGTAATAAGGGTATGCTTTCTCTTAGTTGTTAAAATTAGTGTAGAATATAAGAATTTATATATTTAGTGAGGTAATTGACGAGATTAATAGTAAATACTAATATTTGGCAACAAGGTAGAATAAGGCAAATGCTTTAAGGTTAGATGGTGATAAAACAATGATGTGGAATGTCTCTCTAGAGAATTTACATAGAAGCCATGTTAGAATAACTAAGGAGGAAGATGTGGTTATGTGGTCAAAAAATAAAACTTTAGAATATTACTTTGTTAGGTTGGGCTATTAAGCAAATTTTTTATATGAGCTTGAAAATAGATCTTAGTGGCGGAAATTGTTATGGAAGGTAAAGACTCTAAAAAAGTTTAAAATTTTCTTGTGGTTAATTTTAATGAATAAAGTGGCACCAATATATTCCTTTAGTTTCTACTATCATAACAACCTAATAATTACGCTCCTGACAAAAACAACAAGCTAGAGACTCTGCAAAAAAATGATGCTAGGGTTTCAAAGCCTGCACATGTGCATTAATGGCAGCTATAAGGGAGGGGATCCGCCCCCGAGATCCCCGTCCCCAAATTTGCAGGCCTTCCAGGCCCTCATCTCGTCTTACGCTAAAGCTCCCAAGCCCCCGCCCTCCCAATTTGTCAAAAAGGCGGATGGAATCCCCAAGGTTACTGTATTCGCCCCTTCAACGCGACCTTTAGCCCTCAGACTCGTAGATCGAGAATTAATAGGCCAATTCACAGGACTGTGGCCATCCCCAAAAGCCATGCACATTTGGTTGGAAGAAAACTGGTGCAAGCTGATCAAGGGACAATTGTCGACAACCTTCTGTGGTAAGGGATTCTTCGCCTTTTTGTTCGAAAAAGAAGAAGATAGAGATTTGATTTTTCGAAGCGGTCCCTATTTCATGGGGCCTAGAGGAATGTACCTGAACAAATGGACTCTAGACTTTAGCCCAGAGAATGATATCCCCTCAGCAGTCCCAGTGTAACATCCCGCTCTAGTGCATTGAAAAAACTTATTCTTTGAGGACACTTGCTCGCAAGTGATCTGGACTTTTATGATATTAAAACATTTATCCTTGATTATGATGCGTT
>SNQJ01S0049886.1:55078-72159 GCA_010110895.2 Picea sitchensis | reverse complement strand
GGGTGTGAGAAACGAGTGTGTAACACACTCTTTAGACTTTGGTGAAGTCAGGAAATTCAACTGAAGATAAGATGGTATTTTAAAAGCCGACGAACCTTCAAGAGGGCCCTTTCCCCTCTGTATTAAGGGGTTTGTTGGATGAATCTCACTCCTAAATTCGGAGCAGATTGGCATTGAATGTTTAGCGTCAAAGCGAGGACTGAGCGAAGTCAAGGGTTCATAAGGAATCTCAGCCTTCTGTGATGGGATTTCAAGTTGGTAAACTGCGGCGGTTGGCTTAAAAGAGCCTCTCGTCTTTAGAATTTTTTCAGGATCGGGAACGGTCGTAATATGCTCACCATCCGGGTTTTGTCTGGTATTCCTTCGACCGAATGCCAGTTTATTTCTTCGTGGAGTCACCAAGTGAAAGATAAAAAGCCTTAAAAGGTGTGTACTCTTTGTTCACTATCAAAGGGTAACACTTTCAATGAAAAACAAATGTCATCTTCCCAGGGAAAAATATTTCGTAACTTCAGTCCCCGGCAATGGCACCAGAAAGATGTTGTTCCTGAGTCTGTACTTAAGGCTTAGAAGTACAGTGTCAAGGCATCCGAAAGTGGGTGATAGGTGTAGAAGAGGGAAGCATAAACCTTCGGTAAAGGAAACTATGGAAGATTCCTACGTTGGTGTTGTCTAGCTTCCAACTGTTCCTGAATAGTTATGTCTCGTTCAATGGATGTCCATGATTATCCGAGTTCATCTCGGTTAGTTGTCGTTTTAAGAATGATGTCAAAGAGGTTTAAGGCAATGTGTGTTTGATTCAGTAGTCCAGGTTCAACGTTAGGTTGAGTCTGTACAGGAACTGTCATGGGGGAATAGTAAAGATATAAAAGACTTTAAGAAAGGTTAAGTGTTGTCTCAGTTTGATCTCATAAAAGAGAACTTATGGTTGCCGAAATAAAAGTGGATGCAAATCTAAGGCTCGTTCCCGTAACTGTATCGTATTTTTATAAAAGGTGCGAGATGGGAGAAAAACATTGAGCCATTTACAGTGTAAGGTTCCAACCAGGGGAAAAACTCACGACATAAACGGGAGAGGAAAATATGTAAGAAAATAACCAATGTAACAAAGAATATATGTAGAATTCCGAAAATGAAGATTGGTCTTACACCGCTGATAGTTGGTGCAAAGGAAAGACAATAAACAATTTCAGAAAACCCAAATTCATTCGTTATAGTAGTGTTCGTACTAAATTATAATGAAGCACATCAATTACGAATATGAATTGCAATGTAAAAAATGAGATACAAGGAAGCAAACTTGTGATACAGAAGTGACAGAATTGAGAATCTCCAGATCTGCTTGTATTAACTCTCAATGTAAAAACTCTATTACAAATGACTCAAAAAGGTCCAGCCTCGTTTATTTCTTTCCGGGGTATATTTATACAATTTTTACAAAGCAGGTAGAATCTCAATAGTCGCAAAATTTCGGTTATGACAGAGGAGAGAGCGATCGCTCCATTTCTCCTACCCTGTCTTTACTTGGTGCTAGGTGTTTGTCGTCGCGCGGACTCGGTGCAGGCGATACATATTTCCACTAGCTGGGATATGAGCCGTGATGGTTCCGCTTGACAGCTGGCCTCGACGATGTAACACTCTCGGGTTAACTGTTGTAGCTTGTCCTCCATTTGTGCGTCGATGATGTCGAGGGCACTTAGGTGCATGCTGGGTTTGATCATATACTTGGCAACTTGGGCCATATCCACCATATTCATCTGAGAGATATCAGCCAAATCTCTTTCTTCCTTATCCTTCAGACCAAGTGAAATTTGTTCCACATTCATTTTCATCAACGCTTCGGCATCGCCTCCGCTGTCAATACCCAGCAACTCGCCATCTATAGAATTAAAATCTTCTTCGAGGGAATTGGTTACCTTTTGGGCTTGCTCCTTGCCCATGGCGATGTTGTGCTCCCAATCCTTCAACATAATATTTCCTCGTGTTTTCTCTAAAATGGTGAACCCGGGAGTACCCAACGAAACCCGGTTGTTAGTGGCTATCACCACCTCCTGGAAGACGACCCGAGATGCTCCTACATCCCTTTCTCTAGCCGATAACTTCTCAGAAACCTGATGGACCAACAAACAGTTTTCCCGGATCGCTCCCACCTTGGCGAGCAAATTTTGTTGTGCCGAAGAGATTCTGCTCTGAATCTCGATCACTTGGGATTTAAATATCCCATGTCTATCATTTTTCTCTCGGCGATTTCTACCCGAGCCTGTAGCTCTTCAATCAAACTCCTCTGTTGGCTCGACTATGTCTGACCATCTCGAACTACCAACTATGCTTTCTCAAGCTTAGCTCTGAGTTCCTCTATTTCATTTTTGTCAGCCAATCTGGCCTGTTCTATTTCCACGCTTGCCTGACCTTTAGCATTCTCCGCGGGTGTGGCCAATCTGGCTTCGAGAGTCCTGATTAGGCGACTCTTCCTTTTAAGTTGATTCTTCAAAAGTTTGACCGAAAATTGATTCGCTGATGCATACGCTCCTAGCATCCCTGCGATCTCAATGGTGAATTGCTCATTCTTTTTATTATTTCCATCGGTGATGACTTTGTACTTCTTAGCAGTCGACTCTCCTTCCTGGTAGAATTCCCTTTTTACAACCACTTTCCTCTTTTTATCAAAGAAGAACTCGTTCGGAGGGAGTTCTTCTACTCTTATGGGCCTCAACTCCTCATTGAATATCCATCCTTCTTCGATATTCCCCTGCGTCGACTAGAAGGGGGTGACATAAGTGACGGGTTCTCCGATTTGTTTTGCTGATTTTCCTGGAGTATCTACAGGACTCTGCCTTTTTGGTGGTTCTGGATTCTTTATCTTTGTCTCTAGATTCTGTTCCTTTGGCAGGTCCGGAGTCTTTTTCTCTGCTTATGGATTCTTAATTTGTTCTTCTTGGCCATGGGTTTCTCCTAGGTCAGGAGTTGCATCTTTAGAACTTTCGACATCCTTCTGCTTAGTCTCGGAAAAACCCAGACTCTCACCTTGCAACAAAGAGGGGAGACAACTTCGTCGGTGCTCCTGGAATCTCAATACAGCGGCTCTGTCTTCGGGTGCCAAAGATTGGATCCTAGATAGAATTTCTTCATAAGACCTCGCCCCTCGAAAAATGTCATCCGAGGGTGAATTCTCATGCTCAAATCTCTTGAGCCCACAATTAGCTAAATGGTTGCTCACAACCCTCTGTGGATCATGTTTCTTATATTCGATGGAGACCAAATTTAGGTCTTCCAGGGCTGCAGCCTCAGCTTTGGCATGCCTGAAATCTAATAAAGAATAAGAATTCAACCGAATGGAAAAAGACGGCCATACCTTCTTTGAGTACCCTTTGAGTTCTTTACTTACACCGCTAATTACAGTCTGTCGGGCGACCTCATGACAAGCTAGCTTGTCAGGAATGAACAATGGCAGCGCGTGAGGGGGAACAGAAGCCCTGAAAACCCTGAAGTATGAAAACTCTACCTCCATGTACCAGTTTGCTATGCTGCTCAGATTTGTCGCAATGCTGTCCGAAATACGGGGTGGTGGGTGACCAAAAATGGCGATATGCAGGGGCACCATCACCCAGTTAAAAATTTCAGAAGTGAAACTTTCTGCTTTATTTTCCCATAGTTTTTCATGATATACATGTATGGGTATGTCTTCGGCCGGAGTCCAACCCCAATTCATCAATGGAAATGGTGTCATAGAGCATATTGCGTCCATAATATACGTGGACATGAAGAACGAGAACGGCCTCCCATTTTCCTTCTGCTCCCGATACTCTGTGACCCAGTTGGTCAAACTATCCAAAAGCATCTTTGCCCAATTAAACGAGCAACCTTCTGCGACCCGAAACATCAAAGGCACCCGCGCAAGGAAAAAATGCGATGTGTCCTCTCTCCCATATAGCCGACATGTCATCATGGCCACATATTTATACTGTGGTTCCAACGAAGCGATTGAGTAAACGCCCTGGTCATTTACTCTGAATTTTGCGGTGCACGAAACCCAATCCTTTATCAAACTGGGCATGGTTTTATCATATTGTGTGCACTCCTTCTCTTTGAATTCCTCCAGGAACTCGGAGCAATACGAGTAATCGGACGTCGTGGGTAGCTTATACATAGTTTGCAGATGCTTGGGCCTAAAAGTCTCGACAGTGACTCGCTGCCCGTTCATGATAGTCCTGGTGGGTATGTCCACGTGATCCAATTCCCATCGGATCATGTCATAATACGAGAGAAACTGTGGTCTGGTTGCTACTCTGTGAATTCTGGATTGGACAACTATCTTGTATTTGGTGTTTAGATCATCTTTTTCGTTGTCGTCTGAGTCGTCTGAATAATCCACCAATTCTGATTGCAGAATGTCTGAAACAAATGACCAGTTGGGGACTGAGTCGACACTTCGGGGTGAAGTGTCGGAGACATTGTCTAAGCCTTGTCCTGCGACCTCGACATTCGCCTTTGCTTCTTTCCGTGGAGCCATAGTTGAAGCTTGTGTTTTAGCTCTTCTGCGATAGAACTGCGTATACATGCAGAAATTAGTTTACTCAGAATTGATGAGCTTTGTGTGCTTATGAAAATGCATTCGTTATAATGAAATGAAACTCTTACATATATTTGAAAACTCGGTACTTTTCAAAATAATCCTGTCAAATCCTAATTAGAAATAAATTTATTGCATAAAATCCGATCTTACAAGCGTAGATTTACCCTATTTCTCCATTAATGTCATAAATTTCTGGCGGTTTGACAGTCAATCGGAGTATGGAGAGAAATGTCTATCTCGTGAAACATGCAAGCCTCGAGACGCGGGATACCTCTTGCTTTAGCTTAATTAATCCAATCCCACCAACGTTAATCAATTTCTTCCCTATTCGTTATATCGTGGATTTTCTTTTAACATTTTGAGTCCCCAACTTCCGAGACTGCGAGGACCGATTTTGGTTTAATTGAAGGTAATCACGATTTGCGGGCATAATTAATTCTAAAATCATTTTATTTTCCATATTGCAACTCAGGACTTCCAAGACAAGTTTATGGGAGATTTATAGGCCAAGTTGCGAAACCGCGAGATCGCGATAAAAAGGCTTGATTAAGGGGAAGATAACCTTGGATTAAGTGATTAATTAATCGTGTTATAATTACCTCGTGACTTCGTGAGTCGGGGTTTCGAAGCTGTAACTTTTGAAAAAGGTAGTGCCAAGTAGCGAACTACCGAGAAAATCCTCGACCACAGTTAGCTTTTTGCCTCTAACCCTTACCATGGGTTATCTAGAAAAGGCCTCGCATTCTCGGCTCTCTGGGTTGTAAAAATAAAAAAAATTGTTTGGCGGACGCCGAGGCGCGAAACTCCAACGATGTCTAATCATGAATTAAAAGACTTTACCCTGGTTATTTCTTTGAGTGAAAATTTAAAACGACTTCGCCGTTTCGTGACTCGGGACGTGTGAATTTAAGAATTACGGTATCTGACCTGCGAGATCCCGAAGTAGAACAAAAAGAGAGAACATTCTTACGAAAGGTAGGACTTGTTTCGAGAGTAGAAAAATGTCGCTACTCACACGACCAGGTTTCAGAGGTCTCATCCTCTTAGACAGAAAATGAAAACCAACTTTAGATTTTCAATTATCAAATTGAAAATTGTGACAGGCCAAAAACAAGGGCGGCTCCAACACGCTCAAAATCTCGTTATCCCTCCAAGATAATCTCGTGGTCCACACAACCTCCTCTCGTGACCGCAGTCTTATCCCTTATCAGGATTTCGGATCTTTCAATGCCGATACACTATAACTTCAGCTAGCCCTCCTGGCTCAGCTCCTAGTCCACTTGACCACTACCCCGTGACCGTAGTCAAACCTCTCGTCAGGGTTTCGGGGTTTCCATTGCCAAAATTCATATGCCCACGTGATTCCCAACTCCTCGAATCCTGACTCTCCACTACGCTGACAGCTGGCCCTCACGATGGCACTTTCCTCTTCTCTGATGTGCTGACAGCTAGCTCCCATGCTGGCTCCTTCCTCCTTTTGGGGTTTCGATCCTTCTTATGTCAAAGTGCACATGTCCTCTGGATCCCCAATGTGTTGATCCTCCGGTGGCTCACAGCCTTTGACTTGTCAACGGCCCTTTTGCCCCATCGGCATTTCGGACTTTGTGAAACCTAAATGCATGAACACTTCACTCACGGGAGCCACGATATCTCGATACCCGATATGGGATGCCACCTGTCCTCCTTGCCGACTCCTCTGTGGCTCCACGCTATTCTCTGCCTGTCAGAGTATCGCATTTCGCGATATCGCGACTCCAATTTAAAATGTTCATGGGACTCATGAAACTCCGAACCCCAATTCTCCGATGAATGATCTCCTGTCAAGCTTTCCCTGGTGGCGCTCGATCACTACCACGCGTCCTCCTCTGATGGACGGTCCCGATTTCTCCAGGATTTCGAGACCTTTGATGTCCTGCATCTTTCGACCTCAGGAACTTCGATTTACCGATAGCCGATGTCCCGATGTCTAGTGCCAGGATCTCCTGAATGGATGATCGCATGACACGCATCCTCCCACAATGGATGGCTCAGATCAAGCCTCGGTATTTCAGAACTTGTAATGTCTCGATATTTTGTCCACGAGATTTCTGATTTCTCGGGTGTCGATATCCTGATGCCTTCACCTCTGGTCGGGACTTCTCCTCCTGGTCACGAGGTTAACTCCCTCGTAGCTTCTACAGATCCGATAGATGTCGGGCATCTGTTCAAAATCTGACGGCTCATATCATTCCCTGTGCACTCCTCCATTGCACTGTCTCCTGGATGTGAAAATCAGTGATCCAGTTTTCCTCGGCCTGTCTAACGGCTGCTGTGCTCGCTCCTGAGCTCCAGCGCTTTTCTCCTAGACTTAGGGGAATTTAGATATTTCCAAGGCCTCGGACTTGTCTCGTTTCTCCTCTACAAACTCCAAATTATGAGCTTCGTCGAGCGTATGAAGCGCTAACTCCTCCTGAGTTTGTATCTTTGAATCCTTGGAGGATTATTCAACTTCTTCACTCCTTGCGGAGTCTCCTCACGTACTCACTGGTGCTTCCTCTTCTGAGCTTCTGCAAACACTCAGACCCCTAAGGGATTTTTTCCTTCTTCCTTCTCCCATAGATGGAGAATATAATGACTTCCTGGCTTCCTTCTCAAGCAACCTCTTGCTGAGTCTTTCTGGGTGTTCAGCAACCCAGTGAAGATCCTTCAGTGGATACTTCCTCCAGCTCCAGAACTCAAAGATTTATTTTCTCTTTTGTGCCTGCCTGCACACTGACTCGATGCCCTCCTGGCAGAGTTTCTTCTCTTTCACAGAACGTTCAACAGTTCTGTCTTCTTTTGTGCACTCCTTGCACTTGATCGATGCCCTCCTGGCAGAGCTCTACATAACCCTCAATTATTTTGTCTTCTCTTGTGCACCTATACACCTGCTCAATGCCCACCTGGAAGAGCTCTTAGAATCCTCAGTGATTCTGATTCTTCCGTCTGAACTCACAGCTGAGTTCTCCTCAAATGCACCACAGCGCATATGCTCAATGCCCACTTGGCAGAGCTTCACAGAATCCTCAATGATTCTGTCTGCAACTATGTTTTCATACACAGCCTTTCCTCTTGAGGTGTTCAACAACCTCAAAGGTCTTTTTCTTCTGAGTTGTTGATCCCAGCTCCTGTGCCACAGCACATCTTCGTCTGACTCCGCAGAGTTCAGAAGTGCTTTAGTGCACTGGTATTCAGAGTCCGCAGTACTCTGTCACACCCTCCTGGCCTGAAACCTCAAAGACCCTCAACTGATATCAAACAGACTCCCTGCAACCGTACAACCACAACATACATTTACAGAATAATAGAACACTCAATAGACATTCGCATAATACAGAACTCATGCAGGAAAAACTGTTGTTTTGTATTAAAAATGGAAAAATGCCTGTATTTTTACAATGGTGTCCTCAAGCTCTCTTTGGCTCTCTCATCTACCTCCTAACTCACTACAACAACTTGTCAAAATGAGCTCTGAAAATCTCTTTTACCTGAGGGGGCTCTTTGAGCGCTTCCCTCCAGATTCACCTACCCTATTCAATTACATTGAATGGGTTGTCTAGTCCGCTATCGGATATAGATCTCATCCATAAAATAATTAAATGCCGATCTAATCTACGCCTTCACAAAGGCACGGCTTCTTGGCTCAATAGCCTAAGCATTTAAATTACATTCATTTCAAATTTAAATGAGGCTGCGCCTCCCTTTCAACATTTTAATGCATGCATGCTAACGTGGTTGGATAGCTGGTTGGCTGGCGTGGAGAGATGCTCCTTCATCATACTCCTCAGCTACAAAATTCATGAGCTCCTACTTATGAGCTTCCCACCTAAGAGGTTGGAAATCCTCCTGGATCCTAGATGAATACCTGGAGCTGTTCATCCACTCCATCTTCTTGCTGCTGTTTCTTCTGCACTGCTGCTACCCTTCTGCTTCTACTCAACTTCTCCTCACTGGCAGTCTCTGCTCACCGGATCATCAACTTCATGATCTCTTCTATCACTGCATCCAGCTGCTCCATTGGTTGGACCTGTTCTTGCAGTCTCCTCAGCTGCAAAAATTTTTAGCACATGGGCAGATCATCATGATCTCCCATGCCTTCCTCTTCATCTTCATATGTGGCCTCAAGTTTCCACTTTATTGAAAACTTCAGTTCTGCAGTCTCCCTTTGACTGACTTGTTGTTCAGTCACCTTCCCTGATAGCTCAATTTCTTTCAGTTCTCTTATTGGCCCTGGATTGTTCAGCCAATCCTCCAACATCTCTAGCTCCATCTCCCATGGAGTGATAAATCTGCTTGCTCGCTCTTTGGCTTCCTTTGTTTCTAGCTTCAGTGCTACAGCTTCTTTCTTTTCATCTCCCTGGCTGAAATTATTGAGCCATTCCTCAAAACACTCATTTTCTTCTTCATCTACTTCTGCTCCTACTTGGGCAGCTTCCAAAGTCTGCTCCAATTCTTCTTCTTCCCTGACAGTCACAGCTGACTGTTCTTCTGCTGTTGTTGCATCTGGAACACATATTTGTACCTCCTCTTGGGCAAGTGGTAGGAATACTTTGATTCCCCCAATCATCAGAAGATCTCTCATATCTTCCTCCTCAGTCAGCTGCACCTGTTGATCCAAAATCACCTCTGAGTTTATGAGACTCTCAGATAGTCTCATATGTTCTGTCAGCTCCTTGGGCTGATCAAAATTCCCCTGCTCATCCCCGCCCACCTGGCAATATGATATGTGTTCACTGCCCTCCTGGCAGACTATGAGATCAACCGATCCCATCTTCATTAGCACTCCTTGTTGAATTGAACTCCCCTCCGAGTCCATGAGACTTTCAGATAGCCTCGAATGTTCGTCTTTGCCCACTTGGCAATCCGAGATGCTTCCGTTGCCCTCCTGGAAGTCTATGAGATCCCGCAGCGACCTCATTTCATTGCCCAGCTGGCAATGTGAAATTCCTTGGCTGTCCTCATGACAGTCTCTGAGACCCTCAGCTGATCTCAGCTCATTACCCACCTGGCAAACTGAAATTTCCTCTTCTCTTCCCTCCTGGCGATTCTTGAGATCCTCAGCTGACCCCAATTCATTCTCCTCCCTGAGAAATTTTCCAGTCTCTGGTTCACAGACATAAATCATCTTTTCCTTTGTGGCCTTGAGGTTTTCAACATACCTCAACCACTTTCTCAACAGCTTATGCTGTCTCCTGACCATCAATTCCTTGATTGGGCATTTTTCTTTTGCCTTCTTCATGGGCCACTCATACACCCATCTCGACTTCTTATCCTGCCGCAGCTTCAATTTGAGCTCATCTATTCTCGCGTTCAGCTGCATATTCAATGCAATCCATTTCATCTCTTCTCTTATATCAGCGAGCTCTCTATCCATCCCTGCAAGCTTTTCTACCTTGTTCTTCCTCCCAGCATGCCTATGGTCTTCAGTAACCATGGTGTTGTCTCTGCCTGCTTTCCTAGAAAACCTGTTGTCACTCTGCATCCCGAGTGTCTCCAGCTTCATCTTACAGTCTCCCTGACTGTCTTCTCGATTGTCGCCTACCTGCAAACAATCACCATAGAGTCTCCAGTGCTCTGTCTTCTTTCACCTGAAATATACAGATGAATTTCCTGCTCTGATACCACTTGATTTGTATCAGAGTGCTCTTTATCTCTTGCCTCTCTTTCGTGAAATATATAGACAAGAAATCAGCTCTGATACCACTTGACGCAGTGAGGTCGCAGACCCATACCCCGTAGGTTCTCTGCACGCACCTCCCGCTCTCAACATCGATCAAAAATCCCCTTTTTCTAAGCCGAAGTGGCTCCTTGGATTCCCTCGAGAATCACTGTGAAAATCTGACCCACAGGTCTTCTCTTTCCCTGTCTTGGCCTCTGCACCAGACCGTGAACAAATTCCCCACAGGAATCTGAATATCGGGCTTCGGGGTTTCGGACTTCCTGCTGTCGAGAATTCCTGACCTTTTGAACTCCCGATCCCTGAATTAGCGATGTGCCTTTGTATGTGTTAGCCACTCCTGACTAAACACCTGGCCCATGTGACCACCTACTCACAAGACCCGCAGCCTTTCCTTCTATCGGAGTTTGGACTTCGTGAAACTGAAGTGTATGGACACTATGTCCATGGGATCCCCGATCCCCCGACTCTCGATGCACTCGAACTCCCGTTAGCCCTCCAAGATAAGCTCGTGGTCCACACGACCTCCTCTCATGACTGCAGTCTTATCCCTTATCAGGATTTCAGATCTTTCAATGCCGAAATGTGCATGTCTTCTGGACTCATGATTCTTCGAGTCCCGATATGCTATAACTTCAACTAGCCCTCCTGGCTCATCTCCTGGTCCACGTGACCACTACCCTGTGACCGTAGTCAAACCTCTCGTTGGGGTTTCGGGGTTTCCAATGCCAAAATGCATATGCCCACGGGATTCCCGACTCCTCGAATCTCAACTCTCCGCTACACTGACAGTTGGCCCTCACAATGGCACTTTCCTCTTCCCTGATGTGCTGACAGCTGGCTCCCACGCTGGCTCCTTCCTCCTTTCGGGGTTTCAGTCCTTCTTATGTCAAAGTGCACATGTCCTCTAGATCCCCGATGCATTGATCCTCTGGAGGCTCACGACCTTTGACCTGTCAATGACCCTTTTGCCCCATCGACATTTTGGACTTCGTGAAATCGAAATGCGTGAACACTTCACTCATGGGATCTGCGATATCCCGATACCCGATATGGGATGCCACCTGTCCTCCTTGCCGACTCCTCTGTGGCTCCACGTTATTCTCTGCCTGTCGGAGTATCGCATTTCGTGATATCGCGACTCCAATTTAAAATGTTCATGGGACTCGTGAAACTCTGAACCCCGATTCCCCGATGAATGATCTCATGTCGATCTTTCCCTGGTGGCGCTCGATCACTGCCACGCGTCCTCCTCTAATGGACGGTCCTGATTTCTCCAGGATTTCGAGACCTTTGATGTCCCACTTCTTTCGACCTCAGGAACTCCGATTTCCCGATAGTCGATGTCCTGATGTCTAGTGCTCGGATCTCCGGAATGGATGATCGCATGACACGTGTCCTCCCACAATGGACGGCTCAGATCAAGCCTCGATATTTTGGAACTTGTAATGTCCCGATCTTCTCTCCACGGGATTTTCGATTTCCCAGGTGTCGATATCCTGATGCCTTCACCTCTGGTCAGGACTTCTCCTCCTGGTCACAAGGTTAAATCCCTCGTGGCTTCTGCAGATCCGACGGCTGTCAGGCATCTATTCAAGATCTGACAGCTCAGATCATTCCCTATGCGCTCCTTCGTTGCAATGTCTCCTGGATGTGAAAATCAACGATCTAGATTTCCTCGGCCTGTCCAACAGCTGTTGTGCTCCCTCTTGAGCTCTAGTGATTATCTCCTAGACTTAGGGGAATTTAGATCTTTCCAAGGCCTCGACCTTGTCTCATTTCTCCTCTGCGAACTCCAAATTCTGAGCTTCGCCGCGTGTATGAAGCGCTAACTCCTCCTGAGTTTGTGTCTTTGAATCCTTGGAGGATTCTTCTACTTTTGCACACCTTGTGGAGTCTCCTCACGCACTCACTGGTGCTTCCTCTTCTGAGCTTCTACAAACACTCAGACCCCTAAGGGATTTTGTCCTTCTTCCTTCTCCCACAGATGGAGAATATAATGCCTTCCTGGCTTCCTGCTCAAGCAACCTCTTGTTAAGTATTTTTGGGTGTTCAACAACCTAGTGAATATCCTTCAGTGGATACTTCCTCCAGCTCCAGAACTCAAAGAGTTCTTTTCTCTTCTGTTCCTGCCTGCATAGTGACTCGATTCCCTCCTGGGAGAGTTTCTTCTCTTTCACAGAACGTTCAACAATTTTGTCTTCTTTCATGCACTCCTTGCACTTTCTCAATGCCCTCCTGGTAGATCTCTACAGAACCCTCAATGATTTTGTCTTCTCTTGTGCACCTATACACCTGCTCAATGCCCACTTGGCAGAGATCCCAGAATCCTTAGTGATTCTGGTTCTTCTATCTGAACTCACAGCTGAGTTCTCCTCAAATGCACTGCATCGTATATGCTCAATGCCCGCTTGGCAGAGCTTCACATAATCCTCAATGATTCTATCTGCAACTATGTTTTCATACACAGCCTTGCCTCCTGAGGTGTTCAGTGACCTCAAAGGTATTTTTCTTCTGATTTGTTGACCCCAACTCCTGTGCCACAACACGTCTTCGTCTGACTCCGCAGATTTCAGAAGTCCTTCAGTGCACCGGTATTCAGAGTCCGCAGCACTCTGTCACGCCCTCCTGGCATGAAACCTCAGAGACCCTCAACTAAAATCAAACAGACTCCCTACAAACGTACAACCACAACATACATTTACAGAATAATAGAACACTCAATAGACATTCGCATAATACAGAACTCATGCAGGAAAAAATGTTGTTTTGTATTAAAAATGGAAAAATGCCTGTATTTTTACAATGGTGTCCTCGAGCTCTCTCTGGCTCTCTCATCTACCTCCTAACTCACTACAACAACTTATCAAAATGAGATCTGAAAATATCTTTTACCTGAGGGGGCTCTTTGAGCGCTTCCCTCCATATGCACCTACCCTATTCAATTACATTGAATGGGTTGTCTAGTCTGCTATCGGATCTAGATATTAGCCATAAAAGCATTAAAGGCCGATCTAATCTACGCCTGCACAAAGGCATGGCTTCCTGGCTCAACAGCCTAAGCATTTAAATTACATTCATTTCAAATTTAAATCAGGTTGTGCCTCCCTTTCAGCATTTGAATGCATGCGCGCTAACGTGGCTGGTTGGCTGGCTGGCTGGCGTGGAGAGATGCTCCTGCATCAGGTGGAGGTAAGGAAAATATTGTGTACGGCATGTCCCAAAAACAAGCCTTCAATGACTTGAAGAAACATTTGTGCTCATCCCTAGTACTTTCATTACCAAACCTGCAAAATCCCCTTGAGATCAATACAAATGCTTCACACTATGGTGTAGGCATCATTCTCACTCAACACAACCACCTGTTTGTAGCCATTTCACATTTTTATCCTATCTTTATAAGCTTCCTACACAAGTGTTTTGGAACCCTTGATTATCATCACAATCTTTCAAATAAAACGACGTGATCATTTTGTACATTCGCACATCTGCCTTTTGTTTTCGTTTTCACGACTACAAACGTGAAAACCTGGGTTCGAAGTCATTATAATCGTCATTGGATTATAATGGTTACTCTTGTCTATGTGCTCATTGCATTTCGAATTCAATTATGGTCACACAGTTTGCAAGATACCAAAACCTTTACTCATTTGGCATTTTTTTGTTGTTAATATGATTTCATTTTTATGAGACTATGATGATATTCTAATGATTGTGATTGAGTCCTTGATTCAATGGTGGTTTGATGTTCTATTGCTTTTGATCGAATTCAATGGTTTTCTAACAACGCATTAACATGGTGATTAGTCCCTTAATTCAATGGTTTCATACAAAGCATACGATTTATGATCGAGTCCTTGGTGCTATATTCGAAACATTGTTTTGATTTTAAAACCATGCAAACACTATTGCTTGTGCAAATATTTGGGTCGACTTACCATAGTTTTCATTAATTGTTTGAATGGCATTGCTTTTAACACATTTCAATAGTGATCGCCATAGCGCCATCGATTGTACATTCGATATGAATGTTTTTCATGCGTCTATCTCGTTCCGCCACCCTCGCACACTTAGGCATTAATGCCCGCCTGCTATCCCGGGTTACCTCTGTTAGTTTTGAGGAAAATCTTTGAGCTTTCGATCCTACGTATACCCTGTCCCAAACCCCTGTCCATTTACCCTGTCCATTGTGTGCCCTCTCCTATGGAACCTGTGGTGCGCATAGAACCTAATGGCAGCCAAACACTCCTGCTATTCGACAATGCTCGTGAGGATTTGGAAAATAGTGTCTGGTTAGTTTTTATCCAGAGATTTGAGGGTTTCAACCTTTCGGTAGCCCAACATTTTTCCCTCACCTTCGATGGATGCAGGGATAAGGTCGGAGACATACAACTCGAGCTAAATGAGGAATTCCTCATCTCGGCTACAGGCTTACCAGCTACAGGGAAGAGGTGGTTTAATAACTCCAAAGTGGACGAGGTGTCATGGCTGCTCCTATTCACCTTGAGGAAGATTGTTAGTTGTGATAGAGGTATGCCTGTCACTGGCCTCAAACCCAGGTGGCATGATCTATTGGCAATTGTTAAGTAGTTTGTGAATTGCGAAGGTCATTATGGTTTGGTATTTCTGTATCATCTTCGATTATTGATGAATTTTATAGACTACCATCTGAACATGCCGCACTATCTCCTATGCAGTCTTTACAAAATGTCCAAATGATTTAAGCGTGAGAAGGTTGATAGCAGCCTTTTCCATCACTGCTTGATCAAAGTCATTATCGTTCACCATTTGAGCCTTAGTGGTGATTCTTGGCAAGCCTTCCTATCAAGGAATTTCTTTTCCACTCCCGAGTGTGTCCAAGAGGACAAGGTTGTAGTTACTGAGACTCTAGTTGGGCCATCCGTGCCACCTCCTACCCTTCTTCCCCCTGTCAAACCCTCAAATTGCCCCAACTTTGACCTACCCGATACCATGACCGACCTGTGTGCTAAAGACAATACTAAGGTCATCAAGAGGCCTCTAAGGAAGAAAGGCAAAGGCGATACTGGTGTCAACAGTAAGGGAAATAAGAATGCACAATGGATATCGAGATGTGCTCGGAACAAGCCCAAACAAAAAACTGATCAAAAGCCTATCGTCTTGAGCGAGGATTCAGACTCTGAGATTGAATGTTTCTTAGCCGAGGAATACTCTTACTCTCTTGGGCTCTGCTCTGTGGAACCCTACAACTATGTTTCCAAACTACCTCCGTGCCTCAAGAATGACCCTAAATTCCCAGGAATTAAACTTCACAGTGACACCCCTGGAAACTTGAAAGAACCCTCGCCTGTAATGCCAAGGCCCGATCAATCACCGTGTACTCAATGTAATTCTCGTCTTGAACATTATTACACCGATGTTCCCCTGTTGCAATCTAAGATTAAATCATTAGAGGAACGGGTGACAGTGTTGTCAAAAGAAAGAGATAGGCTACAAGCTATCGAGAAGAAGCAAAAGACTACAGGTTCAATTGTCTTCAGAAACGTTGAGACAACTACAGCTTTTGTCAATTCAAAGTTATCCTGATCGAATCATTTTCCTACTGCCCAGGTATGTATTTCGACATCAATTTTGTTTTATGAGTTGGTTTGAATTAGTATGACCGATTGGGTTTTATTTCAATTAGTTTTGTTTGTTTGTTTAGATTCAAAACGATTCTGTTATTTTTGGATTACTAAAAATGATTTCATTATGAATTATGTACAGAAGATTTGTTTGTTAAAATCGAACACAGCTATGTTTTGATTGATACGATTTTATTGCTTTTAGATTAGTATAAACGATTGAATTGTTTCCGAGTTTGTTTGATTCGATTTTGTTTGGTTTTCTTTTGAAACGACTCTATATGCCTTAAATTAGCATAGTCATTTGTATGCGCGTTGAAGATTGGTTTGATATAGTTCTGTTAGTTTGAATTAGAAAATGATTCTATTAGTTTTGTTTTTATTCAACAATGATTTTGTTAAGTTCTGAGTCGACATAAACTATTGCGTTTGTATTGAATGAATATGAAATATTTGCTTGATCGGTTATAGTCTGTTTCGATTGGAATTGATTTAAAAAATGATTTCATTGGTTTCGAATTATCAAAACGATTTTGTCTGCTCCGAATTGGTAATAAAATTTGTTTGACATATTGCATATACCCTTGTTACAATTCAATTAATTAAACACGATTTCTGTCTATTTCAAATTGGCATAAATATTTGGTTACTTCTGGCATGAACGATTTGCTTTGTGTTGAATTAATAATTAAAGATTTGTTTAATAGGTTGAATATATTTTTGTTATCATTTGGATCCATTAAAAACGATTTTGTTTGTAAATAAGACCATCTATAGAATCGTGAGATTCTGTAGCTAGTCTTAAAATTTAGATTTTTGTTAATTTTACAAATAAAACATTATCTAAACTTGTTTATTCTTGTCCACCTACAGGTACCTACGAATTTCAATGACAGATTGGACATGCTATGGCAGTTTAGATCATGCTTTTTATGATGTAGTTTTGTTTTAGGTTGTTAGCTTAAGTAAAAAATAGAGACTTGGGAGATTATTCCCAAATTTTTTGTAAACCGCTTTTGATAATTTCCACAGGGATGTTTTACCCTGTGGCCTTTAGATACTCATTAATTTTTTGTAATGAACCCATCACTGTTGGGAGAAGAAATACTTTGGACTTATGAGGATACAAACTGGGATGAAAGTGGATGTTTTGTAACAGCTTTAGCTTTCAATATATCAAACTTTTATTTCAAGTTTTCTTCATATCAGT
>SNQJ01S0049886.1:32007-46929 GCA_010110895.2 Picea sitchensis | reverse complement strand
TGAGATCTATATCCGATAGCGGACTAGACAACCCATTCAATGTAATTGAATAGGGTAGGTGAATCTGGAGGGAAGCGCTCAAAGAGCCCCCTCAGGTAAAAGAGATTTTCAGAGCTCATTTTGACAAGTTGTTGTAGTGAGTTAGGAGGTAGATGAGAGAGCCAAAGAGAGCTTGAGGACACCATTGTAAAAATACAGGCATTTTTCCATTTTTAATACAAAACAACAGTTTTTCCTGCATGAGTTCTGTATTATGCGAATGTCTATTGAGTGTTCTATTATTCTGTAAATGTATGTTGTGGTTGTACGGTTGCAGGGAGTCTGTTTGATATCAGTTGAGGGTCTTTGAGGTTTCAGGCCAGGAGGGTGTGACAGAGTACTGCGGACTCTGAATACCAGTGCACTAAAGCACTTCTGAACTCTGCGGAGTCAGACGAAGATGTGCTGTGGCACAGGAGCTGGGATCAACAACTCAGAAGAAAAAGACCTTTGAGGTTGTTGAACACCTCAAGAGGAAAGGCTGTGTATGAAAACATAGTTGCAGACAGAATCATTGAGGATTCTGTGAAGCTCTGCCAAGTGGGCATTGAGCATATGCGCTGTGGTGCATTTGAGGAGAACTCAGCTGTGAGTTCAGACGGAAGAATCAGAATCACTGAGGATTCTAAGAGCTCTTCCAGGTGGGCATTGAGCAGGTGTATAGGTGCACAAGAGAAGACAAAATAATTGAGGGTTATGTAGAGCTCTGCCAGGAGGGCATCGATCAAGTGCAAGGAGTGCACAAAAGAAGACAGAACTGTTGAACGTTCTGTGAAAGAGAAGAAACTCTGCCAGGAGGGCATCGAGTCAGTGTGCAGGCAGGCACAAAAGAGAAAATAAATCTTTGAGTTCTGGAGCTGGAGGAAGTATCCACTGAAGGATCTTCACTGGGTTGCTGAACACCCAGAAAGACTCAGCAAGAGGTTGCTTGAGAAGGAAGCCAGGAAGTCATTATATTCTCCATCTATGGGAGAAGGAAGAAGGAAAAAATCCCTTAGGGGTCTGAGTGTTTGCAGAAGCTCAGAAGAGGAAGCACCAGTGAGTACGTGAGGAGACTCCGCAAGGAGTGAAGAAGTTGAATAATCCTCCAAGGATTCAAAGATACAAACTCAGGAGGAGTTAGCGCTTCATACGCTCGACGAAGCTCATAATTTGGAGTTTGTAGAGGAGAAACGAGACAAGTCCGAGGCCTTGGAAATATCTAAATTCCCCTAAGTCTAGGAGAAAAGCGCTGGAGCTCAGGAGCGAGCACAGCAGCCGTTAGACAGGCCGAGGAAAACTGGATCACTGATTTTCACATCCAGGAGACAGTGCAATGGAGGAGTGCACAGGGAATGATATGAGCCGTCAGATTTTGAACAGATGCCCGACATCTATCGGATCTGTAGAAGCTACGAGGGAGTTAACCTCGTGACCAGGAGGAGAAGTCCCGACCAGAGGTGAAGGCATCAGGATATCGACACCCGAGAAATCAGAAATCTCGTGGACAAAATATCGAGACATTACAAGTTCTGAAATACCGAGGCTTGATCTGAGCCATCCATTGTGGGAGGATGCGTGTCATGCGATCATCCATTCAGGAGATCCTGGCACTAGACATCGGGACATCGGCTATCGGTAAATCGAAGTTCCTGAGGTCGAAAGATGCAGGACATCAAAGGTCTCGAAATCCTGGAGAAATCGGGACCGTCCATCAGAGGAGGACGCGTGGTAGTGATCGAGCGCCACCAGGGAAAGCTTGACAGGAGATCATTCATCGGAGAATTGGGGTTCGGAGTTTCATGAGTCCCATGAACATTTTAAATTGGAGTCGCGATATCGCGAAATGCGATACTCTGACAGGCAGAGAATAGCGTGGAGCCACAGAGGAGTCGGCAAGGAGGACAGGTGGCATCCCATATCGGGTATCGAGATATCGTGGCTCCCGTGAGTGAAGTGTTCATGCATTTAGGTTTCACAAAGTCCGAAATGCCGATGGGGCAAAAGGGCCGTTGACAAGTCAAAGGCTGTGAGCCACCGGAGGATCAACACATTGGGGATCCAGAGGACATGTGCACTTTGACATAAGAAGGATCGAAACCCCAAAAGGAGGAAGGAGCCAGCATGGGAGCTAGCTGTCAGCACATCAGAGAAGAGGAAAGTGCCATCGTGAGGGCCAGCTGTCAGCGTAGTGGAGAGTCAGGATTCGAGGAGTTGGGAATCACGTGGGCATATGAATTTTGGCAATGGAAACCCCGAAACCCTGACGAGAGGTTTGACTACGGTCACGGGGTAGTGGTCAAGTGGACTAGGAGCTGAGCCAGGAGGGCTAGCTGAAGTTATAGTGTATCGGCATTGAAAGATCCGAAATCCTGATAAGGGATAAGACTGCGGTCACGAGAGGAGGTTGTGTGGACCACGAGATTATCTTGGAGGGATAACGAGATTTTGAGCGTGTTGGAGCCGCCCTTGTTTTTGGCCTGTCACAATTTTCAATTTGATAATTGAAAATCTAAAGTTGGTTTTCATTTTCTGTCTAAGAGGATGAGACCTCTGAAACCTGGTCGTGTGAGTAGCGACATTTTTCTACTCTCGAAACAAGTCCTACCTTTCGTAAGAATGTTCTCTCTTTTTGTTCTACTTCGGGATCTCGCAGGTCAGATACCGTAATTCTTAAATTCACACGTCCCGAGTCACGAAACGGCGAAGTCGTTTTAAATTTTCACTCAAAGAAATAACCAGGGTAAAGTCTTTTAATTCATGATTAGACATCGTTGGAGTTTCGCGCCTCGGCGTCCGCCAAACAATTTTTTTTATTTTTACAACCCAGAGAGCCGAGAATGCGAGGCCTTTTCTAGATAACCCATGGTAAGGGTTAGAGGCAAAAAGCTAACTGTGGTCGAGGATTTTCTCGGTAGTTCGCTACTTGGCACTACCTTTTTCAAAAGTTACAGCTTCGAAACCCCGACTCACGAAGTCACGAGGTAATTATAACACGATTAATTAATCACTTAATCCAAGGTTATCTTCCCCTTAATCAAGCCTTTTTATCGCGATCTCGCGGTTTCGCAACTTGGCCTATAAATCTCCCATAAACTTGTCTTGGAAGTCCTGAGTTGCAATATGGAAAATAAAATGATTTTAGAATTAATTATGCCCGCAAATCGTGATTACCTTCAATTAAACCAAAATCGGTCCTCGCAGTCTCGGAAGTTGGGGACTCAAAATGTTAAAAGAAAATCCACGATATAACGAATAGGGAAGAAATTGATTAACGTTGGTGGGATTGGATTAATTAAGCTAAAGCAAGAGGTATCCCGCGTCTCGAGGCTTGCATGTTTCACGAGATAGACATTTCTCTCCATACTCCGATTGACTGTCAAACCGCCAGAAATTTATGACATTAATGGAGAAATAGGGTAAATCTACGCTTGTAAGATCGGATTTTATGCAATAAATTTATTTCTAATTAGGATTTGACAGGATTATTTTGAAAAGTACCGAGTTTTCAAATATATGTAAGAGTTTCATTTCATTATAACGAATGCATTTTCATAAGCACACAAAGCTCATCAATTCTGAGTAAACTAATTTCTGCATGTATACGCAGTTCTATCGCAGAAGAGCTAAAACACAAGCTTCAACTATGGCTCCACGGAAAGAAGCAAAGGCGAATGTCGAGGTCGCAGGACAAGGCTTAGACAATGTCTCCGACACTTCACCCCGAAGTGTCGACTCAGTCCCCAACTGGTCATTTGTTTCAGACATTCTGCAATCAGAATTGGTGGATTATTCAGACGACTCAGACGACAACGAAAAAGATGATCTAAACACCAAATACAAGATAGTTGTCCAATCCAGAATTCACAGAGTAGCAACCAGACCACAGTTTCTCTCGTATTATGACATGATCCGATGGGAATTGGATCACGTGGACATACCCACCAGGACTATCATGAACGGGCAGCGAGTCACTGTCGAGACTTTTAGGCCCAAGCATCTGCAAACTATGTATAAGCTACCCACGACGTCCGATTACTCGTATTGCTCCGAGTTCCTGGAGGAATTCAAAGAGAAGGAGTGCACACAATATGATAAAACCATGCCCAGTTTGATAAAGGATTGGGTTTCGTGCACCGCAAAATTCAGAGTAAATGACCAGGGCGTTTACTCAATCGCTTCGTTGGAACCACAGTATAAATATGTGGCCATGATGACATGTCGGCTATATGGGAGAGAGGACACATCGCATTTTTTCCTTGCGCGGGTGCCTTTGATGTTTCGGGTCGCAGAAGGTTGCTCGTTTAATTGGGCAAAGATGCTTTTGGATAGTTTGACCAACTGGGTCACAGAGTATCGGGAGCAGAAGGAAAATGGGAGGCCGTTCTCGTTCTTCATGTCCACGTATATTATGGACGCAATATGCTCTATGACACCATTTCCATTGATGAATTGGGGTTGGACTCCGGCCGAAGACATACCCATACATGTATATCATGAAAAACTATGGGAAAATAAAGCAGAAAGTTTCACTTCTGAAATTTTTAACTGGGTGATGGTGCCCCTGCATATCGCCATTTTTGGTCACCCACCACCCCGTATTTCGGACAGCATTGCGACAAATCTGAGCAGCATAGCAAACTGGTACATGGAGGTAGAGTTTTCATACTTCAGGGTTTTCAGGGCTTCTGTTCCCCCTCACGCGCTGCCATTGTTCATTCCTGACAAGCTAGCTTGTCATGAGGTCGCCCGACAGACTGTAATTAGCGGTGTAAGTAAAGAACTCAAAGGGTACTCAAAGAAGGTATGGCCGTCTTTTTCCATTCGGTTGAATTCTTATTCTTTATTAGATTTCAGGCATGCCAAAGCTGAGGCTGCAGCCCTGGAAGACCTAAATTTGGTCTCCATCGAATATAAGAAACATGATCCACAGAGGGTTGTGAGCAACCATTTAGCTAATTGTGGGCTCAAGAGATTTGAGCATGAGAATTCACCCTCGGATGACATTTTTCGAGGGGCGAGGTCTTATGAAGAAATTCTATCTAGGATCCAATCTTTGGCACCCGAAGACAGAGCCGCTGTATTGAGATTCCAGGAGCACCGACGAAGTTGTCTCCCCTCTTTGTTGCAAGGTGAGAGTCTGGGTTTTTCCGAGACTAAGCAGAAGGATGTCGAAAGTTCTAAAGATGCAACTCCTGACCTAGGAGAAACCCATGGCCAAGAAGAACAAATTAAGAATCCATAAGCAGAGAAAAAGACTCCGGACCTGCCAAAGGAACAGAATCTAGAGACAAAGATAAAGAATCCAGAACCACCAAAAAGGCAGAGTCCTGTAGATACTCCAGGAAAATCAGCAAAACAAATCGGAGAACCCGTCACTTATGTCACCCCCTTCTAGTCGACGCAGGGGAATATCGAAGAAGGATGGATATTCAATGAGGAGTTGAGGCCCATAAGAGTAGAAGAACTCCCTCCGAACGAGTTCTTCTTTGATAAAAAGAGGAAAGTGGTTGTAAAAAGGGAATTCTACCAGGAAGGAGAGTCGACTGCTAAGAAGTACAAAGTCATCACCGATGGAAATAATAAAAAGAATGAGCAATTCACCATTGAGATCGCAGGGATGCTAGGAGCGTATGCATCAGCGAATCAATTTTCGGTCAAACTTTTGAAGAATCAACTTAAAAGGAAGAGTCGCCTAATCAGGACTCTCGAAGCCAGATTGGCCACACCCGCGGAGAATGCTAAAGGTCAGGCAAGCGTGGAAATAGAACAGGCCAGATTGGCTGACAAAAATGAAATAGAGGAACTCAGAGCTAAGCTTGAGAAAGCATAGTTGGTAGTTCGAGATGGTCAGACATAGTCGAGCCAACAGAGGAGTTTGATTGAAGAGCTACAGGCTCGGGTAGAAATCGCCGAGAGAAAAATGATAGACATGGGATATTTAAATCCCAAGTGATCGAGATTCAGAGCAGAATCTCTTCGGCACAACAAAATTTGCTCGCCAAGGTGGGAGCGATCCGGGAAAACTGTTTGTTGGTCCATCAGGTTTCTGAGAAGTTATCGGCTAGAGAAAGGGATGTAGGAGCATCTCGGGTCGTCTTCCAGGAGGTGGTGATAGCCACTAACAACCGGGTTTCGTTGGGTACTCCCGGGTTCACCATTTTAGAGAAAACACGAGGAAATATTATGTTGAAGGATTGGGAGCACAACATCGCCATGGGCAAGGAGCAAGCCCAAAAGGTAACCAATTCCCTCGAAGAAGATTTTAATTCTATAGATGGCGAGTTGCTGGGTATTGACAGCGGAGGCGATGCCGAAGCGTTGATGAAAATGAATGTGGAACAAATTTCACTTGGTCTGAAGGATAAGGAAGAAAGAGATTTGGCTGATATCTCTCAGATGAATATGGTGGATATGGCCCAAGTTGCCAAGTATATGATCAAACCCAGCATGCACCTAAGTGCCCTCGACATCATCGACGCACAAATGGAGGACAAGCTACAACAGTTAACCCGAGAGTGTTACATCGTCGAGGCCAGCTGTCAAGCGGAACCATCACGGCTCATATCCCAGCTAGTGGAAATATGTATCGCCTGCACCGAGTCCGCGCGACGACAAACACCTAGCACCAAGTAAAGACAGGGTAGGAGAAATGGAGCGATCGCTCTCTCCTCTGTCATAACCGAAATTTTGCGACTATTGAGATTCTACCTGCTTTGTAAAAATTGTATAAATATACCCCGGAAAGAAATAAACGAGGCTGGACCTTTTTGAGTCATTTGTAATAGAGTTTTTACATTGAGAGTTAATACAAGCAGATCTGGAGATTCTCAATTCTGTCACTTCTGTATCACAAGTTTGCTTCCTTGTATCTCATTTTTTACATTGCAATTCATATTCGTAATTGATGTGCTTCATTATAATTTAGTACGAACACTACTATAACGAATGAATTTGGGTTTTCTGAAATTGTTTATTGTCTTTCCTTTGCACCAACTATCAGCGGTGTAAGACCAATCTTCATTTTCGGAATTCTACATATATTCTTTGTTACATTGGTTATTTTCTTACATATTTTCCTCTCCCGTTTATGTCGTGAGTTTTTCCCCTGGTTGGAACCTTACACTGTAAATGGCTCAATGTTTTTCTCCCATCTCGCACCTTTTATAAAAATACGATACAGTTACGGGAACGAGCCTTAGATTTGCATCCACTTTTATTTCGGCAACCATAAGTTCTCTTTTATGAGATCAAACTGAGACAACACTTAACCTTTCTTAAAGTCTTTTATATCTTTACTATTCCCCCATGACAGTTCCTGTACAGACTCAACCTAACGTTGAACCTGGACTACTGAATCAAACACACATTGCCTTAAACCTCTTTGACATCATTCTTAAAACGACAACTAACCGAGATGAACTCGGATAATCATGGACATCCATTGAACGAGACATAACTATTCAGGAACAGTTGGAAGCTAGACAACACCAACGTAGGAATCTTCCATAGTTTCCTTTACCGAAGGTTTATGCTTCCCTCTTCTACACCTATCACCCACTTTCGGATGCCTTGACACTGTACTTCTAAGCCTTAAGTACAGACTCAGGAACAACATCTTTCTGGTGCCATTGCCGGGGACTGAAGTTACGAAATATTTTTCCCTGGGAAGATGACATTTGTTTTTCATTGAAAGTGTTACCCTTTGATAGTGAACAAAGAGTACACACCTTTTAAGGCTTTTTATCTTTCACTTGGTGACTCCACGAAGAAATAAACTGGCATTCGGTCGAAGGAATACCAGACAAAACCCGGATGGTGAGCATATTACGACCGTTCCCGATCCTGAAAAAATTCTAAAGACGAGAGGCTCTTTTAAGCCAACCGCCGCAGTTTACCAACTTGAAATCCCATCACAGAAGGCTGAGATTCCTTATGAACCCTTGACTTCGCTCAGTCCTCGCTTTGACGCTAAACATTCAATGCCAATCTGCTCCGAATTTAGGAGTGAGATTCATCCAACAAACCCCTTAATACAGAGGGGAAAGGGCCCTCTTGAAGGTTCGTCGGCTTTTAAAATACCATCTTATCTTCAGTTGAATTTCCTGACTTCACCAAAGTCTAAAGAGTGTGTTACACACTCGTTTCTCACACCCATCGGTTTTCCTGATTTCGTCTCTTGCAAATCCGAGGAACCGACTCCTCGCGCTACTTATCCTCCCTCACCAGACTTTCCTCTTCGCGAAGAAAATAAATATTCCCTTTTAATTTTCCAAAATCCCCTTTACAACTTTCCACAATAAACAATGGCAGCCACCGGAGGAGGAGGTGGAGGGTTTATAGGAGGAGGCAAAGGGTTTATCAGAGGAGGAGGGGGAGGAGTCCTTCTAGGAGGAGGTGGAGGTGTCCCTCTAGGAGGAGGTAGAGGTCAAGGCCCTGCCCCCCCTCCCAAATTTTTCGCGAAAGTCGCAACCATATACACTCCATTAGTATTGCCCGTCCCCCTACACGATATTCCAGAAAATTACATAAAACATTTACCGAAATTCACCGGAGAGGGGGATCTGACTGCGGCCGAACATATAAATTTTTTCGACCAATTCATAGATGTCTTCGGTGTCGAGCACGAGGATGTATATTCAAGACTCCTTGTCCAGAATTTTGAAGGTCAGGTCCGAGCTTGGTTTCGGAGCCTACCCGAAGCTTCTATCCTGTCATATGACGCTTTGGAAGATGTCTTCCTCAGACAATGGGGCGAGCAAAAATACCATCTCTATTATCTAACTGAATTTGGGTCTCTGAAGAAAAAGAACTCAGAAACAGTCATGGAATTCATTCAAAGATTCAACAAACTGTACAATAAAATCCCAGCTGAGGTCAAACCATCCCAACCTGCGACCAAAGTGACTTTCATTGGAGCTTTCGAGCCGGATTTCGCACTACTTTTGCGAGAACGAAGAGGAGCCACCTTAAACCGTATGCAGGACGATGCGGTAGAAATAGAATCTAATATGATGGCTTCGGGTAAACTTAAGGCTATATTAGAGACTGGAAACCAAGAGACCAAGCGATTTAGAGAACAAGCAGGTCCTTCAGGGTCGAACAGATCCTCAGACGATAGGGTGGACAATATGGCTAGAGTTATTAAAGATTTATCAAATAAAATAGCTCGAATGGAACTCGAACAACACAAGGTTGACTCTTACCCCAAAAAAGAATTCAGGAAGAACCCAAACCCCTCGAACCAACAAAGACAAATAAAAAATGAAGACCAAAAAATACAAGCTCCCTTGAAGAATGAAAATTTTATAGGAGCTAACGATTTTCATGACTTCGAGGATTCGGATAATGATGTCACGAACTTCGGTGATGACTGTACTCAACCATATCTGACTCGCGAAGATTATGAAAAATCTCTAAATATGCCACAGCCGTCAAATGAGAGTGAAGAGGGTGATCACACTGATATCTGTGAATCCCAACCTTAAACTGAGATGATGATGGCTGAGTTTCAACCAAAATACAACTTAAGATCTAAAAGTAAGCCCACCTCAATGACCTAGCCCAAGAAAATTCTTCAAAGAGGTCAAGCTTATGAGCCTCCTTTGGACCAGACCTTATCACCCAACAATAAAACTAAAGTTATAAGCATTCAAGAGTCCGAGGTGGAAAAAGTTGAAACTCAAACATAGGAAACTGAACCCGTAAATAAAGCTACATCTTCAACTAGGACCATGAATGATAAAGTTGTCCAGACAAGTAAGTCGGAAAGGAAGAATTCAGAAGTCTCAACCAGAGAAACAGACAAGGTGAGCGGAGCTTTCAGTTTTGAAAATGAGTTAAACAAAATTAAGATACCAATCCCGTTGGTGGAATTAGCAAAAAACCTCGTTTATCGCAAGCAAATTTCCAAAATGATAGGTGTCTCTGAACTAGAAAGCCAGTCTGATGTTATAAACTTGGAAGATGATAGACCTAACATCACTTTTGGTCCCCACTTTGAAGGGTCCAAAGACAACATCGCTCCCTTTTATATCACTCAGAATGTACATGATCAGTTGCTGCATAATTGTATGTTAGACTTCGAAGCTTCCCATAATGTTATACCCAAGATTATAATGGAAAAGATGGGTCTCCAGATCACAAGACCTTATGGAAATTTGTACTCTTTCGACTCGAGGAAAGTTAAATGTATGGGGATGATAAAGGATCTGGTAGTTACCCTGGCACAGGTCCTGGTTAAGAGTATCCTGATGGATGTGGTTATCGCAGATATTCCCCCTAAGTATGGCATGCTGTTATCTAGGTCATGGGGAGCCAAGTTGGGGGGTTCTCTATAGTTTGGCATGACTTATTCCACAATCCCTGTGTTCGGTGGTCAGTTCACTCGTTTGTACAGAGAAACAAGATTAGCATATACGGTCAGTGACCCTCAAAACCCGCACAACTTCCCTATTTACATTGCAGACCAAGATCTGGGAAACTACATCTTGTCTTTTGATGATGGTCTGGATGGTTGTCCAGAGGAAATCGATACAAAACAAGAAGAGTTAAACCTCATGACAGAAGAGCTGTGTAATACTGGTGTCTGGAAAATGTATTTTGATGGTGCTTTATCTTCTGAAGGGGCAGGTGCTGGAGTGCTTTTAGTGGCGCCTGAAGGTAAGTTCATTGTTCCTTTCTCTTACCATTTGCAGTGGGACATAGATTACACTAATAACATATGCGAATACGAAGCATTGATCTTAGGATTAGAGGCCGCCAAAAAGCTAAATATAAGAAACTTGGAAGTATATGGTGATGCGAAATTAATAGTCAAACAAGTAAACCGTTAGTACCTAGCCAGGCATCCCAGACTAAGAGCGTATAGAAATTGTGCTTGGGATCTCATAGATTTTTTTTTCTCATCCATGAATATCCATTTTATCCCTCGCACAGAGAATCTGCATGCTGATGCATTGGCAAAGGCAGCTTCAACTTTCTCTCCCCCCATGACCTTCAAACTGAAGTATCACATTGAGATCGGATACAAACCCTCCATACCAGACAATATCAGACACTGGCAAGTCTTTGAAGATGATGAAAAAATTAAGAAATTCCTTGCAGCAGTAGGCGAATTCTCAGAAACTCATGCTGACCAAGAAAATCAAAATGACTCAATGTGGATCATGCAAGAAGGGGAAGACCCTGAAATCTTCGGAGAAAAAATTGCGGATCATCGTATGTTGGTCCTTAAAAGCAACCAGATTCCCAAAGGATTGATTCCTTTGGAAAGACTTTTTGATCAGAACGATGTACCTGTAAAGTCCACTTTGCAGCCTCAACCAGAAGAAGTGGAGGACTGTGACATAGGAACCGAAAAAGAACCCCGGATGGTAAAAATATTGAAGTTCCTCCCTCCCAAAGCGAAAGTTAAGTATAAAGACTTACTCAGGCAATATCAAGATGTGTTCTCCTGGTCCTATGATGAATTGAAAATGTATGACACTTCCATTATTGATCACAAGATACCCTTGAAGCCAGGGGCCAAACTGTTTAGGCAAAAGCTTAGGCAAATTAACCCCATTCTGTTACCCGTGATAGAAAAGGAAGTTAAAAAACTCTTGGATGTGAAAATAATTGTACCTCTGAGATACTCAGACTCGGTAGCTAACCTAGTCCTAGTCAGGAAAAAGAACGGGGAAATCAGACTGTGTGTGGATTTCCGAAACTTAAACAAGTCGTCTCTCAAAGATAATTACCCGCTGCCCAAGATGGACCATGCTTTAGAAAAGGTTGTTGGAGCTAATCGAATGTCTATGATAGATGGTTTCTCTAGTTATAGTCAGATCGCTATGAATAAACAAGACAGGGAAAAAACTTCTTTCACCACGCCCTGGGGTACTTTCATGTATGAAAAAATGCCTTTTGGTTTGATGAATGCAGGGGCCACTTTCCAGCGAGCTATGGACATCTCTTTCGTAGGAGAAAGGGACAAGTTCGTAGTTATTTACCTCGACGATCTGATGATTTTCTCTAAAACTAACGAAGAACATTTGATGCATCTAAAACAGACTTTCGAAAAGTGTCGCAGGTTTGGCCTATCCTTGAACCCAAAGAAATTTCATTTCGCTATGCGGGAAGGTAAGATTTTGGGCCATGTCATATCTAAGGAAGGAATCAGGATTGATCCTAAGAGGATTGAAGCGATAGATACTATCACTATCCCGAGAAATATAAAAGAACTTCAATCATTCTTAGGAAAGATAAATTTTCTACGAAGGTTCATTCCCAATTTCGCTGAGATTGTCAAACTGATTACAGGAATGTTGAAGAAGGATAGCGGGGTAAATTGGACCACCGAGGCCAGGGCATCGTTCGTGCATATTAAAAAAGTTATAAGCGAGGCACCTTTGTTAGCAAGTCCGGATTATCTGAAAGATTTTCTCATTTTCTCTTTTGCTTCTGAACATACCATCACTGCGGTACTCTTGCAGAAAAATGAAGAGGGGTTCGAACAACCGATAGAATTTTTTAGCAAAAGCCTCAGAGACACAGAACTGAAATATGACATAATAGAAAAACAAGCATACACAATGGTAAAAGAATTGAAGGCATTTAGAACTTATGTGCTACATTAAAAAATAATCTCGTATGTGCCTACCAGTTCTGTAAAAGACATATTGGTACAACCGGACAGTGACGGAAAAAGAGGGCGATGGCTCGCTAAAATACAAGAGTTCGATCTGGATGTTAAGCCAACTAAATTGATAAAGGGGCAGGGTATGGCCAAACTCTTGGCTGAGTCAAATTTTAGAGCTCTTGATATTAATTGCCTGCAAGAAGAAGATGGAGACACACACCTGCACGATCCGGATGACCAAGCAGACCCAAGTAAGGTCGAAGAAAAGTTCATATCGTCAGGCTAGTATAAACACATAGTGTTCTACTTGTTAAACCTGAAATTCCCAAATGAACTATCACCAGCCAAATGGAGAACTTTAAAACTCCATGCTGTAAAATATTGCATCGCCGAAAATCAACTATACTGGAAGGATCCACTCGGGTTCCTGCTATTCTGTTTGGTTGAGTCAGAAACTCCACGGGTTATAGAGGAATTTCATGAAGGGGTCTACAAAGGACACCATGCATGGAGAGCCACAACCTACAAGATCTTGAGGGCCGGATACTATTGGCCGAAACTATTTTTAGACGTCAATACCAAAGTACGTGCATGCAACCCTTGTCAAATATTCGCTGGTAAACAAAAACTCCCTGCATTGCCACTCGTTCCAGTCAAAGCTGAAGCTCCATTTCAAGAATGGGGTCTAGACTTCATAGGGGAAATTAATCCCCATTCCAGTGCTCAGTATAAGTGGATCTTAACAGCTACATATTATTTTACTAAGTGGGTGGAAGCCATTCCAACCAAAAGGGAAACAAACTTGGTGGTGATCGATTTCTTGGAAGACAATATCTTGTCAAGATTCGGGTGTCCCCGAAAGATAGTTACCGACAATGCCCAGGCCTTCAAATCTATGGCTATGATCAGNTCGGCCATTCCACTGCATATTACCACCAGGGAAATGGATTGGCCGAATCATCTAACAAGAGCATGGTGAACATAATCAAGAAAGTACTGGATGAAAATAAAAGGTCCTGGCATGTGCACTTAAAATACCCATTATGGGAAAACCACATCAGCACTAAAAGGTCTATCGGCATTTCACCATTTCAAATGGTCTATGGGACAGAGACGGTCCTACCTATAAACCTAGCACTTCCAGTAATGACGTTATGGCAGGATCAAAACGAAGAACCCAATCATGTAACCAAGAGAATTAACCAGCTGATCGAGGTTCAATAGCATAGAGTTGAAGTTGATAAAAAAATGCAAAAGTACCAGGATGAAATGAAAGCATTGTTCGATCTCAAGGCAAAGGACAGGGAATTCTTTCCAGGTGACTTAGTACTAAGATGGGATGCAAGAAAAGAGGAAGCCATGAAGCATGGTAAATTTGACCACCTCTAGTATGGACCATTTAGGGTCTCGAATCTGGAAGGGAAAAATTCCTTCCTACTGGAAAACATCGACGGAGAAGTCCTCAGCGCCCCTATCAATAGGCGATATCTGAAACATTACATGACATAACAGTCGCCATTTTTTCAAAAAAAAAAAAAAAGTGTACATACATGCATTTTTATTTAAAACATTACCCTTTTGACTTTATGTTCTCTTTTGTTCATAATTTTTTGACATATTTCGAATAAAGTTTGTATT
This sequence comes from Picea sitchensis, assembly GCA_010110895.2. Taxonomy (NCBI): domain Eukaryota; kingdom Viridiplantae; phylum Streptophyta; class Pinopsida; order Pinales; family Pinaceae; genus Picea; species Picea sitchensis. The sequence goes on along the minus strand of SNQJ01S0049886.1, from coordinate 32,651 downwards.
TTCTTTTACAGGATTCCAGCCGCTTGCAAAGCTAGCAGGAAGAGTAATTCGCAAGGCGGTGTCAGAAATAAATCGGCATGAAACAGGTGATACCTAAAAAGTAGATTCATAATGCACAAAGAAAGTAAAAAGAAAAGGTAAAGGTGAGTTTTATCCATACAGATGTTAGGAAAGACTGTAAAATTAAACCGAGGTAACTCCATTCAAACTACAATCTCGGCTAAAATGTTAGATAACGAGATTATTGCTTGGCTTGATAACCTTTGATTTAAAACGATTTGAATGATACACTCAATCTGAAAATGGTCAGTCAAATTAAACTCTCCCCGATATACCTACAACAGTTAGTCTCGAATTGTTTTGACCTCTGTATTTTCAATCATTAAATCGCTACCTGGCCTCTGGTCTATCTTCATATCTAACTTTTAGCAAGTCTCCATCTCCCAGTGTCATTTTTGAAGGGATTAAAGTTTTTTGTTTTAGCCTTGTGAGTTTCAAAATAGATTGTGGAAAGAAAGCGGGTCTTCACAACTACTTGATCCCCTGCTAGGCGAAGGAACGTTTAGAGGGATCCTAACTTTCCTAGGTTTTTCAACAGCATCGAAAGATTAAGGCTTGCTCAAAAGGGATGCCCCTTTAAAAAT